>JAXCGZ010018970.1:7500-10000 GCA_037179515.1 Halocaridina rubra | reverse complement strand
AGCAGTAACTCCAACGACATCGGGAGGACGCCTTATAAGTGTCAAAACGGTCCGAATACCCTCGATTTCGTGTATATCTCAAAAGAATTCAACACCTGCTGATGGGCAACTGAAAAAATTTCCATCAACACCGATATCAACACCCATTATATATGAACTCAACACCAGCAAGTCAATACCATCAACTCCAGTTACAAAAACTTTGTACAGCGAGTCGAATATATTCACCAAATCCATGAACAACTTTGGAAAAGCAGATTTTCCACTTACACCAACAACACCTGGATCTTCTTCTTACAGTACTAATTATCAAGTGCTACCAAGTGCATCTCATGCTTTGTATAGTTCTCATGGTATTCATCAGCCCACCAACATGCCATCTGTATCTAGTCATACCATTTATTCATCACCAAAACCTTTAACACCACCTCCAACACCTAAGCAAACAGGGGAGTCCAAAATTCCCATGGGTGGTTCAAGTGCAGCTCATTTCTTACCTGCTTCGCCGTCATTGTTACCATCTTCTCATGTATACAATCATCCCTCAAAGCACCTGCCCCATTCAGGGCGTTATAGTGAAAGTTTACCCAACATTGAGGGAAAGGACTATAATTCTGCTAAAAGTGGAAATAATGATGGCGAAGAGAGAAGACAAGAAGGAGAACCAAATAATTTAATAGAAGGTCACAGAAGAGATAACATTGATAATGAATTACCGTTCGACTTGTCATTGCGGAGAATGTGGAGACCCTGGTAATAATGATAACGCTGGTATGAACATCGTTAGCATTAGTGGTATTAACGAATACTCTAAATATGTGTAATAATAAAGCCACGTGTAATAAAATTAAATTATACTCGATTTTAAATACAACTACAGTGAAATGGACACCAAATACCGAGTAAATTGTACATGCGGCAAAAATTACCGGAAAATTTAGCATTTGAGAATGTAAACAAATTATCAGTCGATGTTTCATAATATGAAATTTTAGAGAAAACTAACTTACTTTCATATATTAAGAACATTTAATATGAATAAGGATAAATACAGTGTTACATGTAATAAAAAATGCAAGTGAAGCGTGTATGCAATCGAATTTACATACACAGATAAACTAACAATAGAAGAAAATAGAAAAATATTTTGTATATATGTATTATTGTGTATATACGTTACATAGAATGAAGAAATACTGAGAAGCAAAATGAAGCAGTGAAAAAATGAGAAAAATATTGCAAAGTTATAATAATGAAGAAGTGAAAAATGAGAAAAATATTGTTAACTTATAATAGCTAGAATTGCTACTACATGAAATACAGAATGAAGTGGTTTTTCAAAGATATATTTCATTCTATGAATATTAAAGAACTGAAACCATGAGACACTCAGGAAAAAAAAAGAGAATTTCAATAAAAATGAATATTTTTCTCATTTCATTTAGTGTCGCTCAGAGGTTCTTTTAGGGCACAATATTATAAAGTTTGTTACTTTACGACAATTAAAGAGTGATAACGAGATAAAAAAAACTCTCTTAATATATTTGTATAAAGTATTCTTTCTATTTTTTTTTATTAAGCATTCTTCTTTCCGCTGTCAACAATTTTAGACATTGGAATATTTATATTCGATGGTAATATTAAAAAAGCAATCGATATTATATTCCCATTCTTTCTAGTTGTTCGTCATATTAACTACTTTTAAGATATATAAACAATTACTATGTCTGAAAACAAAGGTAATGGTGAGAGTAATACAAAAAGGCATTATTCTTATTATATTTCTTCACAATATCACTCACTGTAAACTTAGAAAAGAATAGAATTGCGACTACAGTCTATATATGATAGCGGAGGCATTATCCTTTAAGGGGGTTTACACGGTCAAACGGTTCGTCGAACGCGGTTCGACAGACAAGTGTTTGAAGTGATGTTCGAACGTGTGAATGGGGTATTTGGTTGTCGAACACGGAACGTGTTCGACAACCAAATACCCCGTTCACACGTTCGAACATCACTTCAAACACTTGTCTGTCGAACCGCGTTCGACGAACCGTTTGACCGTGTAAACCCCCCTTTAAATATCTTAACTCACTGTCACTCAATTTTATATTCTATACAGGTATAGACATAAATTCGGTCGATATAATAGTGAAATCAAGTTCCAATTCAATAAATCAACAGTAATACTCACTGTAAATCGTTATTGATATACAAATAACAGCAAGGCCTAAATACTAATAATGGCAATCTCAGTTCCATTACTTTTGCATAATTTTGCTAAAAGTTAAAATATGACACAATCTATCATTTCTTCCGCTACTGATCATGCCACGTGTAATATAAAAATATATGGATATTCTGTTTGCTTACTTGCACGTATGTATGTATGTATGTATGTATGTATGTATGTATGTATGTATGTATGTATGTATGTATGTATGTATGTATGTATGTATGTATGTATGTATGTATGTATGTATGTATGTATGTATGTATG
>JAXCGZ010018969.1:147500-148645 GCA_037179515.1 Halocaridina rubra | reverse complement strand
TACGTGTCGTAAGAGCCGACTCATTTAGATAAATGGAATAAAAGTCTGGCAATCCCATCCTCTCCGACATTTCCTAGACCAAGAACAGCTGATCCAAGGGTTGAAAATGGGCAAAGGAATGATGAAAAGCCCATTCTATAGAACTCATAAAAAATTAAAAAGTATACTAATTATTTAAAAAGTAAATAAGTCATTATATAACAATAAATGCTTTAATTGCGTCAGATATGTTGGGTCAAGGATAAAACAGCATTCAGATTTCATATAAGCAAAGGTCAATAAATAAAAATATCACACCTGACTTATCATTATTTATGAAGCGAAGAACGTCTATCTGTGTCAGAGAATTTGGTTATATATCAAAGGATTGCCTTCCATGTGTGCAGTAATTCATCTACGCGCAAGCGCGCCTGCTTGCAAACATGTGAACAATGCGTCATGTATATGAGGCTTATGTCAATGTCAACTTGTTTATTGGAGGATTATGGCTTATGTAATTACTTGATAGAAAATAATAATAATAATAATAATAATAATAATAATAATAATAATAATAACGTTAACATTAATAATAATAATAATAATAATAATAATAATAACGTTAACATTAATAATAATAATAATAATAATAATAATATATAATAACGTTAATAATAATAATAATAATAATAATAATAATAATAATAATAATAATAATAATAAAAGTAACGTTAACAATATTAATAATAATAATAATAATAATAATAAAGGGATATGGACTTTACAATGTAAAATATATTCATACGTAAATAAATAATAATAAAATAAAAAATACATAAGTATATACATAAAGAGTAGTATATATTTATATAAAACAGATACAAGCAAATAAACATCTGACAAGTCATTACACTCTCCATCTCTGTTTCTCTTTACTTTATGTATTCCTCGTGCTCAGGCCCGATGAGAGCTGTTTTATTTTATTATTTTTTGGCCCGTCCTGGTGTCACAATCATTTAAAAAAAAACACACACAAACACACACACGAATAAGTAAATTATCAAGAAATCATTGGCATATACACACAAACATGAAGCCTATATATGCCTGAATAAAAAAGAAACCAATCAGTCTTTCCTCTTTCTCACTGTAGATACAACGGTATC
>JAXCGZ010018969.1:120000-137500 GCA_037179515.1 Halocaridina rubra | reverse complement strand
TCTCTCTCTCTCTCTCTCTCTCTATATATATATATATATATATATATATATATATATATATATATATATATATATATATATATATATATATATATATATAGACATACATACATATACCGTGGCTGTTTCCCCCTTAAATTGGGGGGTAGCCGACGTCAAGAAAGGAAAGTTTGGGGAGAAGTTATTCTCCCCTCTACTCCCCCTCTTCGTTGACGCATCGCAGGAGGTTGATACAAGAGGGGGGATTCCCAGTCCCCCCGCCCCGTCCACTTTTAGTCGCCTTTTACGACACGCAGGGAATACGGTGAGGCTATTCTTTGATATTATGCCCGCCCCACAGGGCACAAATATAAAAGGCCCCATGTGCTCCTTATTATCGTCTCCAACCAACCGCTCAATGGCAAAGCCCCTGCTGGGCTAAGGATGATGATGGGATGGCCAAGAGTGCGCCGCCGCGCCCTCGTGTGGGAAACCTCTAGGGTTTTGCGGGAGTAATCGGGCGCCGCTGCCTGTCTACTACAGCAGCAAGATTTTAGGCAGGCCTTTAGCCCTCCCGACTTCTAGGTCTGGCTTCAGGGAACGCGCCACCAACGAGATTTTGGCGGCACGAACTCCCCAATACGCTCCCAAGCAGACTAGGGAGATGGATGACTAGATGACACTCGTCTTGGAGTGGCCACGGCACTTGGGAGTGCCATCGCCGCAATATATATATATATATATATATATATATATATATATATATATATATATATATATATATATATATATATATATATGATGTGTGTGTGTGTGTGTGTGTGTGTGTGTGTGTGTGTGTGTGTGTATTCATGTTTTCACATATGTAATGTGCTTAATTGATATATATATATATATATATATATATATATATATATATATATATATATATATATATATATATATATATATATATATATATATATATATATATATAATATTCATCTATCTATTTAGCCATCTATTTATCTATTTTTATATATGCATATCCAAATGTAAAAAACAATTATATAAAACATGTAACATTTATGAAATAAAGAGAAGCTAAGTGACTATCCATCCATCAATCAGTTCAACCATCCATATACCTACCTACATCTATCTATCTCTATCCTATATCAATAATTAATTTATATTAAAGAAATATATAGAGACTGATAATTTTCTATAAATGAATCATACATACATACATAGATGGACTGACAGTCAAGTGACCTTGACCTCTGTGACCCAATCCCAAAACCCATTTAAAGAGATTGTCATGTTCTATTCGCATATATAACAAGACAAACACTGCAATAAAATGCTACATTTTACAGAACTTACTATTCATAAAATGCCGTTGGAATACTGAATGTAAACCATAAAAGGATAAGAAGGGACGAAGGAAGGAAACCAGAAAGTAAATCTAAATATAATATAGAAAAAAAATATAACAGGAAAAGAGTAAAATAATCATAAATACGAATAAATTGTTGGGGGTACAAGTAGAATAAACATTCAATTTTGCACCGTAAATGAAATGTGCCTCCAATGGCCAACTCATTGGGCACTGTGAGGACACCATTAGATACGTGGATATAGTGATGAAACAGTATCTGAACTATAACAGGCCTCGATATTAATCCTTATTGACACACCAATAGGTAACTCATTTGACATGGAGAATAGCATCAGATATGTGGATATAGTGATGAAACAGCATATTCACTACACAAACATATTGTACGAATTAACAAAATATACTAATACATAAACTATAACGGATAAAAAAAAAACAGCTTCATTTAAAGCAAATCATTTAAATAATATTATTGTGTCTATTTGATGTCAAACAGAAACTGACACACCAATCCGCAAATATCTTATATTTTTAACCCTATTACATTCTATAATAAATAAAAAATATTAAGTAATACTACTACTACTACTATTACTAATAATAATAATAATAATAATAATAATAATAATAATAATAATAATATCACATTATATATATATATAAAATATATATATATATATATATATATATATATATATATATATATATATATATATATATATATATATATATATATATATATATATATATATATTATATATATATATATATATATATATATATATATATATATATAAAATATCTGCATTTATATCTTTCTCCAAAATAAGCAAAAATTAATGAAAACAGTAAATTAAGTATAAAAAAATATAACAACGCTTAAATGTACTTTAGTTTCCTCTCCTATGAAACAAATAAACAAAAAAATAAAAATGATACACAATACTTTTGAAAAAAAAATAAAATAAAAATCTCAATAACAAAAAGTAATTTTAGGCTTAAAAGTTTCTCTTCTATTCCATGAATATTAAAATCTACTTTAATTACGGATACACCTTTCGCCACCTTTATCCCCCTCCCCACGCCGGGTTCTCCTTGGCTTACAAACTTCACAATGAGGGAAGAAGCAGCTAAATTAAAAACATACAAATATAAGAACTGAAATGAAATAAAGCATAACAAAGGGCATAATAATATCATATTTACTACGACAACTACTTCTGAACTACTACTACTACTAATAATAATAATAATTAAGAAGACGAAGACGAATATAATAATGAAAACACCGTAGTAATATAATACTACAACTGCTGCTGCTACTATTACAACTACTACTACTACTACTACTACTACTACTACTACTACTACTAATAATAATAATAATAAGCTAAAGCATTCCTTAGCTAAAACTTCTACTCTCGAGCACAGATAGTGTGGTTCACTTAAGAGATAAAAATCTCAATGGATATTGTACACAGATGCTGTTGGAATCTGCACAAGACACGTACAACCAATACTATGAACTACAAATTATAAGAAAAAAAAATAATACTAATAATTCCAAGCATTTAAGAAGCGATAAAAAGTCAAATTATCCGAAATTGATATTATTATTATTATTATTATTATCATCATAATCATTATTATAAATATTATGATTATTATTAATGCCAACGGCCATACCAAGGTGGGGTATAAGCCGCTTTTCGCTGGATTAGAGGTTAAACCCCTTTGTGTATGGTAAGTACTTGGATGGGTGTCCACAGAGTAACGCCATATGCTGTCACCATATAAGGGGGTTATCACAGTGGTGGGGTGCTCGCTTTCTGGAGGTGACGGATCGATGTTCGAGCACGCGAAGGAGCGTTAGGAAGGACATCTAGCCTTAATTTACCAGCTTCAATCCATCCATATTCACCGCCAAATGTGAGACTGATTTTTACATGTAAATTGTTAAATAATAATAATAATAATAATAATAATAATAATTATTATTATTATTATTATTATTGTTATAATTAATAGTATTATTATCTTTCTATTCTCATATAAAGTGCAAATAAGAAACTGCTATTACAATAGTAACAATAATAATAATAATAATAATAATAATATATATATATATATATATATATATATATATATATATATATATATATATATATATATATATATATATATATATATATATATATATTTATACACATGAGACATTTTCCCTTTATAAGGGGAGTGGATGAGTCAAGGCAAAATAATCTTGACTCTTTGGAAAGAGAAAATACAGAAGAGGGGGTTCCCAGTCCCCTCGCTCCGCACAATTTAGTCGACTCTTACGACACGGAGAGAAAAACGGAGGAAGTGTTCTAGCCCCCCTCCCTCAGGGGTATAATAATAATAATAATAATAATAATAATAATAATAATAATAATAATAATAATAATAATAATAATGAAAAACATTTTATACACTAAACTTCTAAAGGGACCGTTACAACATCTTTATGATCACATTGTCAGTCTTTTTCCATTTAATTTTATGTTTTACCATATCATCTGAATTTATTTCCAAATTCATTTTCGTCAAAACCTGAGACGATCAGATAAAGTACCTCCTTCTCATTTCCCCCCCTCATCCCTTCCCCCCCACTCTTTAAGCCATACCTCTATACTCCACTTCTCTATCATTGTTCTCTCACTCTTCACCCATTTGTCCTACCTGCGCATTAGCAGTCCCTAATAGGCCAATTCCATTTTTTTTTATGATTATGACACCAGGACGGGCCAAATCATAAAAAAATAAATAAATAAATAAATCAACCCTCAGCGGACCTGGGCACGAAGAAAAAGAAAAACAGAGATGGGGAGCATTGTGACTTGTCAGATGTGAAGGGATAATAAGACATGTGTAATAAATATTCATAAACATTGAATACTGATCCTCCTTTCCAAATTGTACACAACAGTCCTTGCTCCTCGAATTCCAAACTGTAAAGGAGAACCCTCTTTTCCTGTGTCAAATCGTACAAGAAATCCTCCTCATCCATTTCCATATTATACATCATTTCCTGCTCCTTCGATTCCATTTTGCACATTAACTTCTGTCCCTCCAATTCCAAATTGTACATTCCAAATCCATGTATTACATCCTATCCAGCTCGAACTTATAATCATCAGTTATTGCTCCATCAATGCCAAATGTACAGGAGTTCCTGCTCCTCCAATTCCAAATTCCACGGTCTTACGTCACAAACTCCTTTTTCTACTAAGGGCTGGGACGGTTGCCTTCTTACGAAGGACTTGTTTTGGCAGATGTAATCGTTACTCTGAGTGTATGCCCTTACTAACCTCAGTCCTTGACGGGGCGCGAACCCTCGACCTGCCGCCTCAGAGTCGCAGACGCTACCATTTTGACAAGGAGACTACTCCAATTCCAAAATTCCACATCAGTGCCTATAATTCAGACCTGCAAAGCAGTTTCTGATCCTCCAATTCAAAATTAAACAGCAATTCATACTTCTCTAATTCCAGATGAACATTAATATCTAGTCATAATGTCAAACTGTACCTCGTAACTTCATTTCAAACTGTGCATCAGTTCCTGATCCTAAAATTTCAAATATTTCCATCAGTTCCATTCCCCTCTTCTCATTCCAAATTTTCTTAATATACTGGTGTACAAGGGAGCTGAAAATCGGACACCTCTGTCCTTATTGATATTCGAGTTCTTATTAAATCAATACTGTTCCATCTCTTACCCCATACACTAAGGTTATAGAATTTATAAGGGTTACCAAATAGAGGATATAAAGACACCCCCCCCCCAAGACGTTTTCACGATGCAGTTCATACGGGAGAGGGTGGGGGGGTCCAATTCATGCTCTTACGAGTGGAGGCAAAATCTGATCAGACGAGCTTAGAAGGGTCTCCAGTGCATGGTGCCATGCAACCCTCCCATGAGCTGAGAGAGGTGGGTCCTAAATAATTCCTTAGGCCGTTGCTGAGATAAAAACCATAATTAAAATGCGTATTTGGATATCCACCGTCAATTCCCCGTCAATCCCACATGTATTCCTCCTCTTCCTTATCCTCCTCTTCCTCTTCTTCATGCTTCACCTCCTCCACATTCAATATCATTCTCCTCCTCCCCATTTTTTCCACCTTAACAACAATAGATAAGATGAAGGTAGAATTTCATTAAAAAAAAGTACTAAAAAACACTTAAGAGTACCTTGAAAGGTACTTCAAAATGCATATTCCTGATGGAAAAGATGAGAAGGAAAATGGAAAAAAAGGGAAAAAGAAGAAGAAAAGAAGCAGGAGGAAATATTAACAGGAGAAGAGATAGATGATCTACATAAATGAAAATATTCTAATGAATATTTTGAATTACTTTCACAAAATAATAATAATAATAATAATACTTGGTTGTCCTAAAGAAAAAACAAAACAACGATATAATTACGAACAAATAAGGCAATGCATAAGAGAGTAAATAATGAATAAATAAATAAATAAATAGATAAATAGCAGTGATCATAAACACAAGAATTCCTCACCCTTTAAGAGACGGATATAAGGAGAGTAAAGGGTTTTCTCTAATTGCAGAATGAGTTCTACACAAGCTTCGCAGCTTATATATGCTTCAGAATACAAAATGGTAAAATCCCTGTACACCTTATAAACTTTGTCAAATATTATTTGTTATTATTTTTAACATTATCATTATTAATATTATTATCGCTTTCATTTTCAACAAAACCATTACTTATTATTATTAGAAGTAGTAGTAGTAATAGTAGCAATAGTATTCTTGTTTTTCATCTTCGTAAAATCATAATTATTTTATTATTATTATTATTATTATTATTATTATTATTATTATTATTATTATTATTATTATTGTAGTCACCGTGGCTCAAGCGGTAGCGTCCGCGACTTTGAGGCGTCAGGTCGAGGGTTCGAGCCCCGTCACGGTCTGAGGTTAGCAAGGGCATGCACTCAGGGTAACGATTACGTCCTAGCCCTTGGTACAAAAGAGAGTCCGTGACGTAAAACCGGAACATTATCATTATTATTAAGAGTAGTATTAGTATCCCTCCTCTTTCTAGGGACTTCTCCATCCTTGCCCCCCAGCTCCCGTAACTTGAATTCTCCGACTACTTACTTCTACTACTACTTCTAGGATGTCGCCCATAGGTCGCGACACCCTATTGCGCGCTGTCACAAAACGGCCAAGACATGTAGTTCGGCGCCATTAAAGTGACGTCACAACCAAAACTACCAGTTTTCGTATGGGAGAAAAGGAATATGGATGAAGGGGGGAACCCCAGATAGGGATCGGTGGGGGAAGGAAGATGATGAGTCACCCAGTCGCTAAGTCTTTACACATCTATCAAGTTACCTGTAACATTTCTCTCTCTCTCTCTCTCTCTCTCTCTCTCTCTCTCTCTCTCTCTCTCTCCAAACTTCTTCTGATGATCTCTAAGTAACGTTGGGAGAAGCATGCATTATAAAGGAAAGCCCCAGTGTGGTAATCCTCACAAAATAAATGAGAAACCTTAAACAGGTCTCTCTCTCTCTCTCTCTCTCTCTCTCTCTCCTCTCTCTCTCTCTCTCTCTCTCTCTCTCTCATGTTAATAATAGTAAAAACCATAATAATAATAATAATAATAATGATAATAATAATAATAATAATAATATAAAATGCGTATTAAAAAAATAAGAAATAATAATAAACAACAATAACAACATTTATAGCGATGATGATGATGATAATAATAATAATAATAATAATAATAATAATAATAATAATAATAATAAGGCAACAAAATACTTCTATCCAATAAAAAAAAAAAAGTCGGCGCCCACAAATTGCCACACGCGGCACTCAGCCTTCAATTTGCATTGAATTAGTCTCTTCTCCTCTCTTTCTTTTTCCATAAAAATGCTCTCTTTAAATGACTTCGGATCCTTGTAATTTATGCTAACACACAGACCTCAGATGACATCATGCAGCTAGTTGAATAACGTTAATTTTTAAGGTCAAGAGGAGATTACAACAATGGGAGAGGCATAACAGACTAATTCGGTTTTTACGTTACGGACTCTCTTTCCTACCAAGGGCTAGGACGATTGCCTTCTTGCGAAAGACTTGTTTTGGCAGGTGTAATCGTCACCTTGAGTGCATACCCTTGATGACCTCAGACCGCGACGGGGCGGGAACCCTCGACCTGACGCCTCAAAGCCGCAGACGCTACAGCATTGCCACGGTGACTACTGGAGAGGAATAATAATGATGATAATAAATAATAATAATAATAATAATAATAATAAACATAATGTACTATACTCTTTATATTTAAATAATAATAATAATAATAATAATAATTTTTTTATTATTATTATTCCTCAAATCATACGCACTGTTAATACCAAACGCGATATTACCAAAACACTCATAATCACAAGTATGTAAGAGAGTCATGACCGAAATGCAAAAAAGGAGATGACAACACTTACGAAATGAATCTCAGGGACACTTAACAATTGCCAGATTAATCCATTGCTCCTTTATTTATTTATTGGCCTGTTTACTTATTTCTCGTCATTACTTGTTAATATTATATTTACCAATGATAATACAAACTATAATAATAATAATAATAATAATAATATGATTAATATAATTATTATTTTCCGAACAATCCAATGTGCATAGGGGGTAAAGATACACTAACGTCTTGAAGATTACTCTTGGTTATGGCTCAAAATTTTATGTACGGATGACTCTCCTAACACCAACCTCCTTAATCCTTAGTCGGAACCGGCACTGCACTGAGCTGGTTTACTCCCCCAGAGGCGTAATTCTTTATATATATATATATATATATATATATATATATATATATATATATATATATATATATATATATATATATATATATATATATATATATATATATATATATATATATATATATATATATATATATATATATATATATATATATATATATATATATATATATATATATATATACTATTATTAATAACATTATCACTATTATTATTGCCATATTATCATCATTATTAGCATCATTAATGAAGGTTGGACAATAAAGTCCCTTAAGGTATAGATATATACAGTAAGTAATTTTGATAAAGCTTATTCCTCCATATTTCTGGGTCCTCTGTACTTTGACTGTTTTTTCTGTCTGTCGTTTTCCTTTGTGACATTACCTCATCTCGGCCTTGTCCTTAACCATTTTCGTTTCCATTGTCTTGGTGTTTTTTCAAGCCCGGGCCTTTATTGAAAAGGGCAGTTTTTGCTTGTCCCGGTGTCACACTCATAAAAACAAAAATAATAATTGGTAGACTTTTGGACTCTACTGCGTCCATCAACTGGGGGGATACAACTGATATAAAAGGAGTAATGAGGATCTCCTTAAAAGTAATCTAGGGCCAAATCCCCCCCCCCAAAAAAAAGGGATCTGAGGTTCCTCCACACAACACTTCAGGATCTGAAAGAAGCTAAGGAGGGTGAGGTGAGGGAGCAATTTCAGATTTATACCTGTTAATGATCTTTAGGAGACAGGATTCTATGATAATATTAGAGGATGTTATCGACTTTATTAAATTATTTACTGCTGGGAATGTCCATCTGTACTCTCCCCCGGTTAATAGAGGCAATAGTCTCCGAAAGCATAGGTATTATTTATCTATCTATATACATGGTCCATTCCTCTCTGTAAGTGGGGTCGCCGAGCCAAAGAACCCACATTCACCACGACCCAACACAGACCTCAATACTCCTCTTACTCCCTTGGGGATAAAGGGTTGCCACATTTTCTCTCTCCTACCACCCTGCTTGGGTCATCCACAAGGTAAGCAGGCTAGGATATTCTGCAGTGAGATCTGACAACTGCATCTTACCCCCATTGTTTCATCACATGGCAACTCCCCTAAGACCCCTCCATCACTTTTTCACAGTGCTGGCAGGAGCGAGAAATCCCTTTGGCCCGCATCACCTATACACAATATTCCTCCATGCATGCCTATCTCTTGCATGCTCTCTTCCCTGCTCCTCTGACATTCCATGTGCATCCAATGTCCTTTTCACACCAATCAATCCACCACATTCTAGGTGTTCCATTTGGCCTTACTCCAACCACTTCTACAATCCACATTCTCTTCACTAGTTGTTCATCACACCCATCCTTTTCAACTGTTTTCTTTCAACACCCATTTTCTGCCTATCCTCCTGATTTCTTACTCTATCTATTCTAGATACCAATCATACTTTACAAACACCTCATCTCCATAACATTCAACTTGCTCTTTTCGTCCTCTCTTGCATTCCAAGCCTTTCCTCCATACAATGCTGTCGGCTCCATCACATCTTCATATATCCTTCTATTCGCATTCATTCCCAAATACCTATATCTCATCACACTATTAACCCGCCTAGAGATTTACTCACTTCCTTCGAACTATGACTTACCACCGCATCCACTCATCTGCTCCTTGCTACGTGTGGCTTCAGATACTTAAAACTCTCAGCTTCTTCAAGCAACTTCACATTCACTAATACATTCAATCTCCCGGCGTTAACACTCTTCATGCATCTTGTACTTACTGTAATTAATATTCACCGGCAAATTCCTTCTTTCACACACCCTAACAAATTCAATCATCAAATGATAGAGTTCATTCTCATTACCCACCACCAGCTCTGTGCCTTCTGAGAATAGCAATTGATTAACTTTTCACAACCTTCCATACTTACCCACTAATTCCAACCCTCAGAAAAATGCTCTTTCATTTACTTCCCTTACAGCTCCATCCATATACACATTAAATAACAATGGCGACATCACACATCCTTGACGTAACCCTACATTCATCTCAAAAAAATCACTCATTCCATTTCTGACTCTCACACATGCTCTACAATTTATGAAAAATCTCCTGACTGCTCTCAACAAACTTTCACTTTTTCCATACAGTCACAACACTCCCCACTGCATCTAAATCAAACCAGTCAAATGCTTTCTATAAGTCCATAAAGCCATTCTCATTCCTACATGGTACATTATACTTCCCAAATACACCATCCACTGACTCATTCCCACTCTAGCATTTAAATCTCCCATCAACATCACAGTTACATTCATTCCCAAGTCTTCCACACACACTCGTTCAATTTCACCCAAAATTCTTCTCTTTCTTCCTCATTTGTTTCACTGCCAGGGCCAATGGTGCTCACAAATGCCAAAACTTTGCATCCCAGACTTATTTTAGTCACTATTACTCAATATGATACTTCATTCCATTCCACCACACACTTTTTCATTTCTTCACTTACCAACAGAGCCACTCCCTCCCTTCCTCGCCCTCTCTCAACTCCAAACACCCTACCCTATTACACTCTCAAATGCAACTTCACCATGCCCTTTTAACTTAGCTGTACTCTGTGCAAGTACATCCATCCTTCTCTTTACAAACATACTCCCTGTCTCCTCCCTTTTACTCTCACTAAAGCAGGCCATACACACAACAGACTGGCACGCTGATTTTACTGAGCCTGGCAGGAACCGGTCAGTCTTTTGAGTGTATAGGGAGTAATAATGACAAAGCCGGCGAGCCTGGCCTGTGGCGTCATCGTTTCAACATGTTCAATCGGACAGTTCAGTCTCGCCAAGACTGGCAGTATCCCCGCTAGTTTGTGGTGTGTATGGGAATAGACTAGCAGGTCGACAGGTACTGATTTCCTCATTCGTGTATCTTTCTCTGTTATTTTGGGAGACACAAGTGCTAAAAGGGCTCTAAAGGGATCGTCAGTCATTCGCAAATAATTTCTTATCTCATCTGGGTTATTTTCCTTCAGTTCCTTCAACAAAGACATGTTCGAAAACTTCCCTTTGTTTTTCAGCCACGTCTTCACCCATATATCATGCTTTTTCTTGCAAATTTCATGTTCCTTTTCCTCTCGTAATAACAGTACAGTTATTATTGCAATTATTTTTCTTTTACTATAAAAGCTTAAACGCAGAGGAAAAAGGAATCAGTACTATGTCCTCTCCCACGTACGTATGATACATGACTAAAAATTACGTAACCATGTTTACAGTCCTCTTGAAATATGCTGGCAAGGCAGTAGTGTGTGTGGGTATTTCTCAGCAGGACTGGCCAGCCCGTCCTGTCCAGCGGGACAAACCCCTTGCCAGTTCCGTGTGTGTATGGCCTGCTATACACCAAATCCACGCTCATTCAGAGACCCAATCTCTAGGGTTCAGGCTGGATCTCACCTGCCAGAAAAACCTCACTCCTTGGCTACTTGTAGGAAGACAATACTGAGGATGAGGTCTCCCAGTCCTTCACTCGGCCCCATTTAGTCGACTTTCAAGACACACAAGGGAATAGAGAGGTGGTCTTGTTTTCCCTCCAACCCAGAGGAAAAATTGCCCCAGATGCAAGGTTGTGCCATGACACTGCCCAACGTCCAGGATCACTGATTATATGGTCAATGAAGATAGGCATGACAAGAAACTCACCCAAAATCACATCTATCTACAAGGGTCCTCCCACTAATCCTGCCACCAAGAACACGATCAATGGAAGCGGATGATGAGTGCCCCCATCAAAATTATTTCGAGTCCACGTTACTGAGGTTGTTTATACCCATTATTATCATTATTTTTATTATTAATATAATTATTATTATTATTATTAATATTGTTATTATCATTACCTTACCAGCAAACATATACCACGACCTGTAGAGTTCTCAGATTCATTCAGTACACAATATTAACATTTATGAGGAATTATTTATAAAATCGTCATTATTATATTACCTTGAACACACCAAAACGATGGTAGGAATTCTCGTTGGTTGTTGGTAGGAGTTGGTAAGACCGCTAATCCTGGTAGGATACTGATAAGGTATCAGCGTTGACTGATACATGTCACAGGGAGATGGTGGAATTCTCAAGCTAAATTTTTCATACTATATAAGATTCTGGCTGTCTACTTATTAAAAAAAAAAAAATACTATCTTTTCATTCCAATACGATCACAGTTCATCAAATTGACAATATACGGCTGCTTTTAGTAACTGCTAAAAGCGGTAGTAACGAATTTAGGGACTAAGTTTCTCTTATCTTATTGCTAATTCACTGCCATTATAAACTGGTAACAGTGCGTTTGGTTATCAATTATAAGATTAAATCTAGCACGGTTGCATATCTCCACATGTTCTAGAATCACTCTTCCAACTTCCGATTTTCATCTTTAACACTTAAAAAAAAAAAAAAAAATGATCTCAAGATTCGCTATACTTCACTATTAAAAAAAAAAAAAAAAAAAAAAGGAGCTTCCTGTTGTCGGTTACTTGAGCATGAAGAGAGGCGTTTTTGTTTCCAACAACTTACACTATGCATCTGTCAACTCTATAAACCTGATGCAACCTTCCTTTCAGTACAACCGCGACAATACATTGATGAAACCTTCTTCGTAGCTTTTGGAAACGCGATGTTATAGTGGATATATTTGGATTCTGTCATATATTAAACTTGATATGAAGCATTTATTAGGCACATATTAATAAAAACAATGTTGGAGCTTTGTAATCCATCATATAAACTTATTTCTTGTAATACTGAATATATATATTTTCAGGCACCAAATGTTGTTGAGTTCCCTCACTGTATATGTGTAAAAATTTCATTGATTTTTTTTCGATTTTTCCATTAATTTTTCAGCATCACTAAAGATATTAAGTGAATCCAAGAAGTTCACAAGTCCAAACACACACCTCTATAATATTAGAGTTTATGGTAATATTATATATCTAGGAAGTCACATTATCAACTAAATTCTAGATACAATTCACTTTCGTGTCCAAATTCAATGAGTGAAATTCCCAAGGCAGATGAAGAGCCAAGGAGAATAGGTTGACGAAACTTGGAAGTGGAATTTCTAGAAGCCATCTTTCCAAGCTCAAAGACTCATCGAGAAGCAGAAATTTATAAGGAGAGAGCAAACCACCGATCTAATAGGCCAACGGAATGTTAACTGGAAAATGGGACTTCAAGAAGCTGAGAGGCGTACAAATAAATGCCTAAGCCTCCTCTCTCTCTCCTCTCCCCCTCCTCTGTCAGCAGTTCTTCAACGAATTGAAGTGGTTTGCACCTCCCCCCAATCCATGTAAGCCTTCTTTTCTACTGGCTCATAATATCTAATAAGCTGCCTTTAACCATACATATATTATCTATCATACTTATCAAGATCTGTACACACTCTCTCTTTCTCTTGCCCTGTTAAGCAAAACCAAACGGTCTTTATAGGTATCCAGATACCCGTATCACATAACTACAATATCCACCAATCCTTAGTACCAAGCAGTTACTTAGGGCAACAGGACCTAAACAGAAGGCCTTGTAACTTTCCCTATGGTAAATTCCATAGGTGGAGTAAACAGTAGAATAGGCCTATGTATTGAATACCCTTCTCAGCTGCGCTGTAAGCAAGATGGAGCATCCATAGACCAAATATATATATACACTTTAAGCTTATGAAAAAAAAAAACGACTTTAGAACTTGAATAACGATAAATACTGATTTTTACTCCTCTAGACAAATATATATATATATATATATATATATATATATATATATATATATATATATATATATATATATATATATATAATATATATATATGAATTAAATAATTAAATTATTTTGGTATTCATTAAATACATATTCATATTAGTAAATTAATAAATAAATAAATACATACATATATCACTATCACTGCGTTCTAAGTATTCAGGAATACTGTACATTATCAGGCGCGCGCGCGCGCACACACACACACCTTAAGTCACTTTTGAAGTGATAAGCCTCTAACATACATGCTTATTATTAACGAATTCTGATATGCCTACACGATAATAGTCGTTGGGGAGAAGAAATTAGGCCTCCCACTTCTCCCATCTTAATTGAAAATAGTGGACACATCGTCGCCATGAGTCGTAAACATCACTTGAATACAAAAGTTAATTAATACTATAGGTGAAAATTTGGTCGTAAAATGAAGGTCATAAACATCTTTGTTGAGTTACGATTAATCAACACTATAAGATAAAATGGACGTAAAATGAAGTCAAATTTCTTTCATGGGCACGAATTATTTCGCGAGGATCAAAGACTTAGCTCTTTTGTATATTTCCAACTAACATCTTAGTCAATTCTTGTTTTATACAAATAATAAAATGAATGCATTTGATCCTTACTGTTTATTTACTTCGCGAATTACAATTACCATTAATGATGAATTAAAAAAGTACTTTCTTATATCTCGCAAAAAAAAAAAAAAAACATTCTTGGGAAGCTTCATATTTTGCCCTCTGGCTCTTGAGCTAACCACCTTAAATTATCGCTCCCCCCCATCAACTCTGTCAAGACTAAGGAAATTTTATAAGTGTACCCTATCTCACTCTTTCCGGGTTCGAAGGGTGGTCATCTCTAACTCTTCAGTGTTTCCTCGTAACGGAGGTTTCGTATCTAATTTTTTTTTTTTTTTATGATTGTGGCACCAGGACGGGCCCCCAAAAAAAAAAAAAAAATCTACCCTCATCGGACCTGGGCATGAAGAAAAGAGAGAGAGAGAAAGAGATTGCCAGTATTTTAACTTGTCAAATGTGAAGAGATAATATGATCAGCAGCATTGCAGCATGTCGCTGACTTTCTATAATGTTATTTTTTCCCCAGTAAGGTTTCAGAAGAGTGCTGCATATTCAAGCTTTGACCTCACAGAAGTCGTGTAAATGCGTCAACAAAAATTCTTCCTATGTCTAAAGACCGTCCTTATTTTTTTTAATAAGGTATATGTCCTGCCTTAACGAAGCCATATGCATTTAATTTTAAGAGGCAAATTTTATATTACACTGACCCCTGAATCTCTCACTCAAGTTTATTTATGAGTCTCACAAGTAGTCCGAATACCTCATCATGGTCCAGTTGATCTCTTGCGTAGCACATTATCACTTATCCGACCACATCACGAACTTCATTATCGATATTTTAATTTTTTAATTTCTTCATAATGTTTGCGTCATCTGGTCTTACTCTGACCCTATTCGCTCTCCCGTTTAAACAAATTTTTATTTATTCTTGCCATTATTTGTAGATTATTAGTGAGTCTCTTTCAAATGCCCTCTGATAATTGAATAGCATGCAATTTGCCCAGCCCTCTCGTTCTTGTAAGACCAGACGTACCTCATTACAAACTTCCAGCAGGTTTGGTTACCAAATACACGCCTTCCCTGAAGTCACGTTGTTTTACTGATAAAAAGCTAATATTCTCCAGGTGATAAGACATTCGCCTTCTCAGTACTTTCGGCATAACTTAGTATCTATTTTAGTCAATGCAACTGGCCTATAGTTGAAACTCGTGTCTCTCCCCTTATGTACATATGGGGATATATCATCGAGTCCCACAGCTTTTTTTTTTTTTGTCGCATATTACTGTAATGCTGTAAGTACTTTTGTAGTTGAAAAGGTAATGCTCTGCAATACTGGTTCCTGTTCCTTAACCTTCGCAATACGGGAGTATTTTCTACAGTGTATAGTGGATGAAACTTCTTGTACAATTCCTCACAGGTATCTTCTTTTGTCTCAGTGATACGCCCATCTGCTCTTCCAAATTTCATAATTAATTTTTTATTTTTCATTTTCCCTTTGCAACATATCATGTGCCTCTTTTCTATAAAGAGAAAATTTTTTATTGATCTCTTATAATTCGTCTCCTATATCTATTTCACTGCTTGTCTCCTCTCCCTGGCACTCTTACATTCATTATTAAACTGTTTCTCTTCGGCTGTAATAATTCCTACTCAGGCAGATGATCGCATCAGCAGCTATCTTTTTCATATTTTTCACAAGTTCCTTTTTCATCTGCTGTGCATATATGTTGGTTAAAAATATGGGTGTGCGTTTTGTGTGTACACATGTGCAATTGCGTGCTTAAGGGGGGAGAGTGCTGATGAATTGAACGTGGAATTTAATAACTTCTCGACTTAAAAACCAAGTACCCATCAGCCACGTACCCTACAGACGCTTCCATGTTCATTTTTCTCTCAAATTTTCTTTTCCAGAAAGAAAAACATTATCTGATCCCCCCTTTTTTTTCTTTTTCAGTGGCATCAAATATCAAGACCATTTACAACGTGTTTTAACGTCCTTAGAGCCGTAAAATACATTTTGAAGTCAGATTATTAAAGAACGCGTCAGCAACCCCCAATATACCCAGTGGCGCGAAACAATTATCAGAAAACATTATGTACACGTGAATTACTTCCAGTCTCCCTGGAAAAAAATAATGAAAAAATACTAAACTACACATTATAAGTAGTCGCCGTGGCTCAAGCGGTAGCGTCCGCGCCGTCACGGTCTGAAGTTAGCAAGGGCATGCACTCAGGGTAACGATTACATCTGCCAAAACAAGTCCTTCGTAAGAAGGCAACCGTCCTAGCCCTTGGTTGAAAAGGGAGTCCGTGCCGTAAAACCGGAACTAACTAACTAAACTACACATTATAAGAAAATAATATATACAAATGCCAGTCTTTCCTAAAACTTAACACTTATTTCTGGGTTTTTCATTTAATATTTTGAGAATATTCTTCTTCTTCTTCTTCTCTGGCTTCGTATATACTATTCGATAATCTCGGTTTATGTCTAAAAGAAGAAGAAGTAGAGAGAAAACTGCACATTTTTTTATAGCTCTAATTAATGTCCATAAAAAGACTATTCCATTTAGAAAATTAAATAACTACAAAAATGTGAGTTATACGTATTTACAAGATAAAGGATAAAATAAAGAAAGAAATTAGCACTGCTCGTCTATCAGACCAAACCTAAGATTTAAACAAGAACAGCAAGCAGTTGCATGCAGAGAGGAACCAAAAAGCACATGACACAGCTGCTTAGAACAAGAAGAAGAATTAAAAAAAAAAGAGGAGGAGGAGGGAGGAGAAGGAGAAAAAGAAGAAGGAGAAGGAGGAGGAGGAGGAAGAGAATTGTGTCATAATAAGAAGAGGAAATATTGCATAAGAAGAATGAAATAGAAATTCTT
>JAXCGZ010018969.1:107500-115000 GCA_037179515.1 Halocaridina rubra | reverse complement strand
CATGGCAAACCCAGCTGAGTAGATGATGTTACGTAAGAGAGAGAGAGAGAGAGAGAGAGAGAGAGAGAGAGAGAGAGAGAGAGAGAGAGAGAGAGAGAGAGAGAGAGAATTATTTCGTAGAGGCAATTCTGTTATATTAATCTCATTTTGTTAATATCATATGATATGTATAATGGTTTTGATAGGTAAATGGCCGGATTGTCTCTTGTCAGTTTATTATATCAGAGGACCCAAGTTCGATGTCATTTTATTCACAGGTGAATTAGATCTTGACCTAATGCATGGCATACTGTGTTCTTATTAGAACCCGCGCTTACGTACATACTATGCAACCAAGGACCCTAAATACCTAGTAGTGTGCTCAATGCTCTTTTATAAGCAAGTTTTCTTATATTCATATAAGGTGGGTGTTTATCGTTGGTCTCTTGTAGCCTGAAGAATGGTTTTGGGTCAAATTTTATTGCCTGAATGTCATTAACTGTAAAATTATTTTGCATCACATTATAATAATTACTATAACTAGAACAACAATTACTACTACTACTACTATCAGTATTACTATAAAAACCAGTGTTTCTAGCAAGGGGTACTGAAATCAATTTTTGGGGGTGCCAGGAAATGCTGCATATGTGGCGGTAAAATGTCAGTATTCCTAGCACAGGGTGACCAGTATTGAAGAGACACTTTTTTAGAAAAAAAAAAAAAAAAAAAAAAAAAAAAAATATATATATATATATATATATATATATATATATATATATATATATATATATATATATATATATATATTAACCTGATTTTCAACTGTGTTAACGCATTTTAGCATGATGAAATAAAGCATTCAAGAATTAAGAACATTCCACACTTTTGTAGGAAGGCTGCGTCATATTCCGTAAGTGTACTGATGTCTGACGTGAGACGATGAGACTGCCGCTCCCAGCTGTAGTTGCATAGTAGCAGAGCAGTAGTACAATACAGTTCCTGTATCTCTGATATATGCATTAATTTCAAACTCCAGTGATACTGGTAAAACTATTGGAAGGTACATTCTTCCTTCTTCGATCTTGACTCACTCACATATCTCTCTTTTCAATGTGTCGCATCATTTTATTAAGTGAATTAATTGATGAAGCTGGTCCAAACCGGCACCAATTTAATGGGCCTGGAAAATGCTTGACCCTACCCTGATTAAAACTCTCAGCTGTTTTTATGTAAGGTATCACTGGCTGACTATAAACAGCACATATATAATTACCTTCACCCCAGAAAGTATTTTTTTTATGAGTGTGACACCGGGATAGGCAGAAACTGCCCTCATCAAGAAAGGCCCGGGCACGAGAAAATACCAAGACGAAGGAAAAAAATAGGTAAAGGACAAGGCAGACATGAGGTAATGTCACACAGAGGAAAACGACAGACAGAAAAAGCAGTCAAAGTGCAGAGGACCCAGAGATATGGAGGACTAGGCTCTGAGATGACGATAGATCTGCTTTTTGAAGGATGAAAGGTCATAAGAATTAGGAAAGACAAAAGGAGGAAGAGAGTTCCAGAGTCTGGATGTAGATGGGAAGAAGAAGTCGCTGTGCCGACCAATCCGCGAGCTACAAATCTCGACACAGTACCTGTGAGATGAGGCCGCTTGGCGAGTGTTACGCAGCCTCGGCAGTGGGGTAGTGATGCAACTCGCCAACTCATCAGAGCAGCGATGGAAGTAGTAGCGATAGAAAAGAGAAAGGGAAGATACCTTACGACGAAGAGAGAGAGAATCCAGATTAGAAGTAAGAGAATGATCATTAATGAGTCTGACTGCCTTAGATTCAACCCTATCTAGATGATAAGTATAAGAAGAAGCACCCCAGATGTGTGAGCCGTATTCTAAGCAGGGACGGATAAGACCTTTATAAATTTTAAGTAACTGCAAAGAGGAAAAGTAATAACGAAAACGAAACAAAACCCCCAAGTTTTTGGATGAAGATTTAAAAGTCTGGATCATGTGATTCCTCCAAGACAAGTTAGGGCCTATATGGATTCCTAATATGTTGATAGAATTAAGAGGGTAAACTTCGTTAGTTTCTAAGACAACAAGGTTATCAGGAGGAGAAGAAGATAAAGAGATACCCAGAAACTATGTCTTGGAGGCATTGAATTTAACTAAATTTTGAGTGCCCCACTCAGATACTCTCTGCAAATTGGAGTTAAGAGTAGAAGAAAGAGTGATACGAGACTGATTACGAGTAACAGATGAAGGTTGTGAAGAAAAGGCAGAGAAAAAGTGAAGGGTAGAATCGTCAACAAAGGCATGAAGAAGAGAGCAAGATGAGGATTGTAGAAGATCATCGATGAAGAGAAGGAACAGAGTAGGTGAAAGAAAAGAGCCTTGTGGAACACCACTGGTAACAGAGAAAGGGCTAGATGACGCACCATCAACAACTACAGATATAAAACAGTCAGTAAGAAAACTGGAAATCAGAGAACAGAAAGAAGGGGTAAAGCCATAGGCAGGGAGTTTGGCCAACAGAGCCTTGTGCCAGACTCTGTCAAAAGCCTTAGAGATATCAAGGGCGACGACAAAGGATTCCCCATAGTTCCTCAGAGTAGATGACCATACTTGAGTAAGATAGGACAGGAGATAACCAGTGGATCTTGCCTTGTGGAAGCCATACTGGTGATCGGAGATATGTGAGTTAGATTTAAGGCATTTCAAGAAGTGAGCATTGAGCAAAGCTTCGAAAACTTTAGCAATAGAGGAGGTTAGGGCAATAGGTCAGTAGTGAGAAGGAATAGAGTGGTCACCCATCTTAGGAACATTTTGAACTAGAGAATGCTTCCAAGATGAAGGATAGATACTGGTTGACAGAATGAGGTGAAAAAGACGGCAGAGCATGGGAGCCAGTTCATCTGCAAACTCCTTAAGGAACCTTGCAGGGATACCATCGGGACCAGATGCCTTGTTCGTCTTTAGCGAGCGAAGAACCTTATGAACTTTGCGTGAAGAAAAGATAAGGGAGGGCATAGGGTTAGAGAGGGGTAAAGATTGAGGAACAGGTGTACTGGAATCGTTTATAGAAGAGTTGGCAGAAAAATGAGAGCCAAAGAGAGTGGCTTTGTCAGTGGGAGAGCAAGCTATAGAACCATCAGAACGAATGAGAGGGAGAAAGCTTGAGTTACAGAAGTTTTTGGCTAAGAACCAGAAGCATTTGTCAGTGGGAGAGGAGTTAAGGTCACCAACTTTCCTTCTTATAAAGGAAGCCTTAGACCTTCGCATCTGAGCAGTACAGCGATTCCTAGCTACAATAAAAGCAAAGCGAGTTAAATCGGAAGGAGAGGCTTGGTAAGATCGGTGTGCCCGAATCCTAGCCTGGATAGCCATGGAGCAGGCACGGTCAAACCAAGGTTTAGGGGGAGAGAAAGTTTTTGTAGAAGAGGGGATGTACGCCTCCATTCCCGAGGTCATGATCTCGGCAACTTTTAGAGCTACCTGATCAGGGTTGCGGGACAGAAAGCAGTAGTCATCCCATGGAAGTCAAAGTGAAAGTTACGCAAATTTTCATGTTGGGTACGCTCAAAGTGCCAAAGGCGGTACTGAGTAGGAGGGATTGGTGGAGGGGGAGCAAAAATAGAAGAGACTGAGATCATAGAGTGGTCAGATTTACCAAGAGGGTAAGAATATAGTAAGAATATATGTTTGTCTAAGTCTCTTTCACAGTTAACAAATCTAATAAATAGCTGCTTCATTTGTAAAGTTTTTTTCCTTTTTCTACGGAGAATTACCCAAGGACAAAACACCAATAATAATTGTAATTATAAATTATATTTATAATTTTGATTGGTGTTTTTTGCTACCAGCCTCTTTGTTTTGTCCACAAATTTGTGTGATTCTGCAATGCCAAAGACACGCAAACAGAGTGATGAATATATCACGTATGGATTCACTGCACTCCTGGACAATCAGGGAGGACCAGACTGGGCACAAGGCATGACCTACCATTTCATAATTTGTAACTCTAATTTGAAGACTCCAAGAACACCAGGTGGAGCATCCGACTGCAGAACATGAACAGGCTCTCAAGGCTCTGCATGCTAAGAGGGCTAGATATGACCAGAAAGGTGAATTACCCTGACTTGGATTCAAGCCACTGCAGAAACCACTTCTACAAGCTTCCTGTGTGGGGGCATACAAGTGCATCAGGGAGGTTTCACATTCGGCTCCGGAATACCTGATTAAGCCATGAACCAATTGGATGGTAAAACTGGTCCTGGGATAAGAGGCAGCCAAGAAGATGAAGGATATGCCTCTGTCCAAATATGTCACTGCAGGGAGAGTTGCAAATATTAGCTGCAACACCTTGGGCCTGATAGTTCAGGAGATGAAGGACAGTCCCATCTGCATTAGTCTGCAGTTGGATGAATTGATGAACTGACTGATGTTTCCAACATGAGTAAGCTGATTGTGTATACCTGGTACATCAAGGATGGTGAAATTAAAGATAGATTCCTTTTCTGCAAGGCTTTGCAAACGATGATGAAAGCAGCAGATATATTCCAACTCTTAGATGACTTAATTGAGAAGAATCAGATCAAGAGAGAGAAGGTAGGATTGGTCTGCACAGATGGTGCCTTAGCCATGATAGAGAATAGGTCTGGCTTTGCTGCTCTGTTAAAAGAGAAAGTACCAGATATCATTGCGAAGCACTGTGTTCTTTATCGCCATGCTTTGGCAGCAAAAACGTTGCTGCCTCACCTAAGAAGTTTTGTCTATCTGTGTTCTGGTTGGGAATTTCATCTGGTGTCATCCTTTAAACCACAGTGTTCAAGTTACTTTTTGAGATGGGAGAGAACATCAAGTTCTCTTCTTCGACACAGAAGTGCAGTGGCTCTCCTGTGGAAAAATCCTAACCCGTATTGCAGAGCTCAGTGGTGAGACTGCAATATTTTTCCGAGGGCATCAAAGTAATTTCACTGAAAAATTCAAGCATGAAACATTCCTCCTTTCTCTCTCCTATCTGGCAAGTATTTTTAGACAATTGAATGACCTCAACATGTCTATGCAAGCCATGTTTGCTAGTAATACTGTTTGTACAGAGAAGGCAGATGCCTTCTAGAGAAAGTTTTCACTCTGGAAGCGTCAAATCCAGGGAGGGAGTGTGGGAAGCTTTCCTATCTCTGAAGAGAAATTGAAGGATAAGACAACCAGCCCCATGCTTGTAGAAAATATTGTTGCTCACCTCTTGCACATTGAGACCACCATGGCAAACTACTATTCCAAGAAGCACATGTCCAGAATGGATTCAGCAGCCTTTCCTGGCAGATATGAGTAATGTTGACAACATGAAGGAGTAGCTTATTGTAACAGGTTTGTCAGTAAAACTCCATACATTACATCTGTCTGTATTTTTGTGTTATCAGGTAGTAGCGTACCCGGGAATGGTGAGGGCAACGCTGGAGATAGTCACTCAATTTCCATTTCGCACCTAGCTGTGTGAGAAGGCATTCTCCAACATTTTCTCCTGATCAACACCACTCAGGAACCGCCTTCAAGGTAGGCTGCTCAGCGATATGAGGGTGGCTCTGGCCAACACGAAAACTAAAGTTTAGAAACTAGTTGCACAGCAGTAACAACAAAAATTGCATTGACGAGTGTATGTTTAATTTTCCAGCTGTGTATGTTTGACTAACCTTGTCCATGTTCTTTATATTTTTTTTCTTATTGCTTTTGCCAATAATAGTGGCATCCTTAGTAATTTGGTTTAGGAGATTGAACAAAATAAATGATCAGGCAGTACTGCACTTCACTTTATTTCATACTAGTAGCAACCAGATGTTAGCCAGAGTTAGGGTGTGCTGGACTTGCTATACCAGACTACAAGGGGTGCTGAGATCGGAAAAGGTTAAGAAATCCCGACTTAGAAAATGACCTTGAAAAGCAGTGACATTAACTCCTCCCATCAACCACCAACCATATTATGAACCCATCCCCTAGTCTCCCCTTGTCCTTAACCTCCCATCTGTTGCATTAAACATCACAAACTGCAATGAGGCTGTCACTGCTAAAACCAAATTGTCTGTGTGTGTGTGTGTGTGTGTGTGTGTGTGTGTGTGTGTGTGTGTGTGTGTGTGTGTGTGCGCGCGCGCTCGTCCATGACCTTGACCTAATGCATTCGAAAGGCAAAGGTAGTTTGGCCTTTGTAATTTAGCCTTTTATAATTTTAATTTACAAGCCAATGTTTCCAAAGTGGTTCCACGTGGCTAAGATAACTGAAAATATTTAATTTTTTAGACTTTATTATTATTATTATTATTATTATTATCATATTATTATTATTTTTATTATTATTACTATTATTATTATTAATATTACAATAATTATTACTACTTCTACAACATTATCATTATCGCAATCAATATGTAATAATACAATTATTATTCCTTAGCGGTGGGGGAAGTATAACTTTCCGCTTGTTTAGAGACTTAAGAGGCGACTAAAGGGGATAAGAGAATGAAGGATTAGCAATTTACCCCTCCCTGAATGAACAACAGCTGAGAGTAGGTGAGGACGAATACGGAGAGCCTTGTAATAATATTCAACACACGTAAAATCTCTCTCTCTCTCTCTCTCTCTCTCTCTCTCTCTCTCTCTCTCTCTCTCTCTCTCTCTCTCTCTCTATCTATCTATCTATCTATCTATCTATTTATATATCTATCTATCCATCTATTTATATATCTCGACCAACAGTCTTAGTTCCGGAAATTTCTTGACCAAAATGAGTTCTCATACACTTTAGTGTCTTCTTATATCGCTTTGGAGATGAAAGCGTACAAACTTATGAGGACCTCAACGAGTTAATCCCTTGAAAACTGAGGTATATATGATCACGCATATTATCATCTCTCTCTCTCCTTTTTTTCCTCTCTACCTGAATCACAATACTCATTTATAACAGACCAAGTATCTCAGTCGTCCTTGACGTGCACTAGATAGCATACCCTTCAAGATATTCAACTTCCCCCTCAAGTACACATTCTCAAGACTCAGGACAGCCATGGTGGGTAAGGACTATCCTTACGTAACACCTGCTCATAATATTCGACTGACAGACACTCTCATGGTAAGATTCAAACACACGCCCCCATACACTTTACTCTATCAAAACAAACCACTTCAGGTGAACGAAATATTAATCAAGTTTTAGCCAGCGCGAAATTACAATAATAATAATAAAAATTATAATAATAATAACAATAATAATAATAATAATAATACATAGCAATAATAATAATAATAATAATAAAGACGAATCTGCCACGTTACTGTTGACTTTCTAAAACAACAACAATAATATTGATAATAATTATAATCATCATTGTAATAATAATAATAATAATAATAACAATAATAATAATAATAATAATAATATATAAATAAATAAATAAATAAAAATATTCTCAAATATAGTAAGCAATTGATTTTTATGAAAATACCGAACAACTTTTTAGGTAAAA
>JAXCGZ010018969.1:95000-100000 GCA_037179515.1 Halocaridina rubra | reverse complement strand
CTAGATATTCTTCCTTTACCACACACACGCACACATACAACGAGAGAGAGAGAGAGAGAGAGAGAGAGAGAGAGAGAGAGAGAGAGAGAGAGAGAGAGAGAGTTACATAACCTTAGACAGGGTTTCCTGAATACCAGTGACATAATACCGTCAGTGTTACCATATTATAAGACGAACTCCATACTAGACAGATATTTCCTGTTCTGGCAATACTAATTAGGTCTTTCTTTTACGTAATATCTGCTGCGATATTTCCTTGGAATCCAGCTGTTTGGGGAGCAATCCCGTTCAACTTCCTGCTGGTTCCATTCCTGGATGTATAGTGAGCTGGTGTCAGGAAAGCCATCTAGCATATAACTAACTAACAAGAAGGAAGTGAAAGAATATGCCTATGTAAACATTGGGAAAGCTGCTTAGAATAATAATAATAATAATAATAATAATAATAATAATAATAATAATAATAATAATAAGAAGAAGAAGAAGAAATTTGCATTTTACTTTGCTTTGCTATGTCAAGACTTCCAATATGACATATGAATATACTGTTAATATATTTGCTATTATTTGTTGATGGTTTTGTAAAACAAGGAAAGAAAGGGTAGACAGGGATGTAGACTTGCACTCCTCTCATTTTAGTAGTTATAGAACACCCTGTTAATATTAACATGAGAAGGCACTTTATTTAAAAAAGGAATATATATATATATATATATATATATATATATATATATATATATATATATATATATATATATATACCCATTATCCCGAAACGAAAAGAACCATAATATACGAACACATTACAATACATTTTTAATATATAAATATTTATTTATGCATCTATTTTACATGAATGGTGCGAGTCGGGTATTTTTCTCCTTTTCGAAGCCCAATCCAGCGTAGATTCTGTTCCATCACGAATCCACAAATCAAACGGTGTATTCACTGAGTCCAATGAGTTAACGAAGGATTTATATCACTCGAGGGAAGTCACTATTCTCTCCTTGTTACCCTCAAAAAAGAATTAAGTGGAAAGAACGAACCACCACCTAGGAGGGGAGTCGATCTGGGCAAAAATCTCTACAAAAACTTGCTACAAGTTGGTACCAATTTTGAAGAAAAACCAGAATTCGTGTTCTCTCTCTCTCTCTCTCTCTCTCGTAGGAGCTATCTCTCTTTATATCAAAGAGTTACTTGCACAATCTGTCACATCAAAATTTATGGTCTGTTTTGTTGGCAGACTGAAGTGTTTACATATATCTCGCCATAATTTTAAATACTGTGTGCGCGAGAGCGCGTGTATGCGCTCATTAGGCGCTGCACTTACAAACATAGAGATCTTGGTTCAATCCCAGAGGTGAGAGGAGAATAGCTGGTCAAATACGCAGATCCCTGAATCTTTGACCTGTGATTCACTTAGGTTATGATCCCCAGAAGAGGATCTATCTGATATCCACACCCAAAAGCGGTAAAGATCTTTTAACACTTCTCTTTTCTTCCCTTCTCCGGAAGCCATAACCACGTTCATATAAGATCGCCGATTCTCACTAGCTGAAGTGAGTTGTTAATAAAAGCTTCTCTCTCTCTCTCTCTCTCTCTCTCTCTCTCTCTCTCTCTCTCTCTCTCTCTCTCTAAAAGGTTTGTGTATATATAAGATTGTGTGCGTGCGTATGAGTGAATATACATCACCAATATATATATATATATATATATATATATATATATATATATATATATATATATATATATATATATATATATATATATATATATATATATATGCGTTTTTTTATGCGTAGTCACCGTGGCAAAGCGGTAGCGTCCGCGACTCTGAGGCGGCAGGTAGAGGGTTCACGCCAGGGTAACGATTACATCTGCCAAAAAGAGTCCCTCACAAGAAGGCAACCGTCCTAGCCCTTGGTAGAAAAGGGAGTCCGTGACGTAAAACCGGCTTTATTTATATATATATATATATATATATATATATATATATATATATTTTTTTTTTTTTTTTATGAGTGACTCCGGGACAGGCAAAAACTGCCCTCATCAAGAAAGGCCCGGGCACGAAAAAACATCAAGACCAAGAAAAAGAAAAAGGTTAAGGACAAGGCAGAGATGAGGTAATATTAGACAAAGGAAAACAACAGACAGAAAAAATAGTCAAATTACTTAGGACCTAGAGATATGGAGGATTAGGCCCTGAGATGACGATAGATCTGCTTTTTGAAGGATGAAAGGTCATAACAATTAGGAAAGACATAAAGAGGAATAGAGTTCCAGAGTCTGGAGGTAGATGGGAAGAAGCAGTCGATGCACCGACCAATCTACGAGCTACATGTTTCCACACAGTAACTATGAGATGAGGCCGCTTGGCGAATGTTACGCGGCCTTGGCAGTGGGGGTGGGATGCAACTTGCCAACTCATCAAGAGCAGCGATAGAAAAGGGAAAGTGATGATACCTTACGGCGAAGAGAGAGAGAATCCACATTAGAAGTAAAAGAAGGATAATTAATGAGTCTGACTGCCTTAGATTCAACCCTATCGAGGAGATAAGTATAAGAAGAAGCACCCCAAATGTCTGAGCAGTATTCTAAGCGGGGAAGGATAATACCTTTATAGATTTAAGTAACTGTAGAGGAAAAGTAATGAATAAAACGAAACACAGCCCCCAATTTCCTTGGATGAAGATTTAGAAATTTGGATTATGTGATTCCTCCAAGACAAATTAGAGGCTATATGGATTCCTAATATGCTGATAGAATTAAGAGGGTAATTTCCTTAGTCTCGAAGACAATAGGGCTATCAGGTGAAGCAGAAGAAAGAGATAGCCAGAAACTGTCTTGGAGGCATTGAATTTAACTAAATTTTAAGTGCCCCACTCAGATACTCTCTGCAAATCGGAGTTGAGAGTAGAAGAGTGATACGAGACTGAATACCAGTAGCATATATATATATATATATATATATATATATATATATATATATATATATATATATATATATATATATATATATATATATACTTATTACTCTGCTCTGAGCATGGTTTCTCTGAACATTGTTATGCTATATCTGCTTCAAATTGTATGTAGTGTTTATGTACTATCTTTTGAAAGTCTTCAATGTAAAGTGGCTATTTGACCTAAATGATAGCACTCAGCATGGGTTAATGAAAAGCTATCACTACCTGTGAAATAACCTAGAATTATGGCACCTATCAGCCGCTGATGTGAAAACGATCAAATGTTACTAAAATAAACATTTTATTCTTAATTACTTGAAATGATGATGTTAAAATGAATTGAAATATTTTACTAATATTTGGTATATACATGGTCAAATATAGACTGTAATGTTAACAACAGCATATAACTGAGTGCCCATGTGCACCTGTCCCATGTACAGTTATTTGTTGAATAGAAGAAAAAAAAAAACAAGGCGATACTTATACTTTAAACAATAACCTCTTTCAAAAATAAATATTGGACGCTACAAGACAGAAGATATGTATGTATGTATGTATGTACATGTCTGTCTGCATGTTGTATGTATGCATACCTATGTCAATGCATGCATGTAGGTATGGTCCCAAGTATATTCCACCCCCGAAAATTCCTCCCCACGCAAATTCCATCCCCCAACTTAACAATTGTTTACTCGAACTTAGCAGCTTAACCTAACCCAAACAACCCTACCCTAACTTCAAGTAACCTAACCTTTCGTGGGGAGGAATTTGCAAAGGGTGTAATTTGTATGGGGTGGAATTTTCGGAGTAGAATTTACGGGTCACCGTAAAATATGGCAGTAAGTATATAGACGTGTGTGAGTAAAAATGTGTGTAGATGTCTGTCACGTACAGATATATATGAAAAATACAAGATGGTGATTTTTTAATGAAAGCGTCCACGCCGTGTTGGCAAGCGACCATGGGCATTTTCTTCGTATTCAGCTGCTATGATACACTCTTGTTTATTCACCATCTCGCTGTTATTAAGTCCGAGGAAGAAAAGAAGACAGCTGTTTAATAAATGCATATTAGCTTATATTCAAAATTTATAAAGACGAAGCAAAGCAGTACATAAATTAATATATCTAAACAAAAGCTCCTCACATGGGCACCCTCATTAGTTTTCAATTATAGGAGTAAAAAGAAATAATGATGTCCCTCTTTTTAATTGCGCAAATAACATCAACTCCGGTCTTCTTTAACTGACAAGGTTATTATATGCATTTGTTAACGTCGTCACAAAATGAAATTTCTTCTGTCGGAGGCACGAGTGAGTGTGTCAACACTTCTCAACAATGTGTGTATGTTCGTTCAATGGGGGAGGGGAGGCAGGCGTCAGGGAACAATTTGGCGCCTGAAAGACGAGAGAGAGAGAGAGAGAGAGAGAGAGAGAGAGAGAGGTTTTTACGTCTCTTTTGGATGAGGGATTACTTCGTTGCGGCCCCCTTTAGATCTCAGCATAAGTCGTGGAATTTTAGAGTTCTTGATATTTGATAGTCAGTCAGCAATGATCAAGGAAGAAATCAGAAGAAAATATATGGTCTTCGTTAACCGAGTTCGCTAATTAAATGAACTAAAAGAAACCCGAAACCCGATTGAGACCAAGAAAGGTAATGAAAATTATCATATTCCTGAAGTAGCTTACATGGGCTTGGATATATATATATATATATATATATATATATATATATATATATATATATATATATATATATATATATATATATATATATATATATATATATATATATATATATATATATATATATATATATATATATATATATAAGGCGACTAAAAGTGGACGGGGCGGGGGGACTAGGAATCCCCCCCTTGTACCAACCTCCTGTTAGACGTCAAAGAAGAAGGGGAGTAGAGGGGAGAATAACTTCTCCCAAAACTGTTTTCCTTTTTTGGTGTCTGCTACCCCCCAATTAAAGGGGGAAACAGCCAAGGTATATATATATATATATATATATATATATA
>JAXCGZ010018969.1:37500-92500 GCA_037179515.1 Halocaridina rubra | reverse complement strand
GCTGGAGCCATATTATTTTAAACTTTTGTTACAGTTGTGACCACCCTATTTACCTCTTTGGGATATAGCATTTTTATGTAGAAAATTGTATATTTTATATTAAGTCAAGAAATATATCATTATGTAAAACTCATTGAAGAGTTCTGTGATATACAGTTTCTTTAAAGGCTGTCTGGGCTCAACAGTGACCAGAATGTACACAGCAGCATTTTATTATTTTGTGAGCAAGAATTGCTGGACAGAAGTTAGTGGAAAACCCGAAGCAAATCTACCTCAGTGATTGAGTTAAGTCAAAAACAAAATACAGTCTTTTAATGGTGGGGGAATCAGTGCTTAACAAAATGAATATAGGACAAAGAAATTGAAAGGGATGGGACAGATTGGGAAGCTACTGTATTCAACTTTAAAGGCAATTCACGAAACAAAATCCCTACATTACAACCATCCACTAATGCTATATCATGGCAATTAGGAGAAAGAAGATTTAGAGCTAGAAAAACGAAGTCGGGAGTGTGGATGTTTATCTTGTCAAGTTTGGAGAACACTTGTCACCTTGCATACACTTTGTTAATATAATCAAATAGCCGAGTCAGACTCCACACATTCTGAAAACAAATTAAGTATACACAGAAGCAGCCCAACACTAAGTATAAAAGTCTAAAACAGTTCACAAGAGTAGTTGAGAATATAAGTCACATTTAATGAAGCTCATGTATTTTAATATAAAAAGTCTTCATCATTAAGAAGAACACAGAAAACTATGTCAGCCTTTTTCAGCAATGAAAGAACGAAGTTTTTATTCTTTAAAAGTAAAAAGTAAATAATCAATGAATGACAAGTCAAACAAAGTAGTCATTTCATGCTATCCAGTGCATATTAGGTAAAATTAAAGCACAAGTCTCCATTAGAGGATGATGCTTCCATTCTTGAAAAATCGAAATAAACAATACAGTACATACTTTATCTGAACACATTTGGAAAATAAAGTATAATATTATCTAGTAAATGCTGAAAACAGTCTCAAGTACTTTCATGCAATTGCACACTAAAGAGTTATCTTATTGTTAATTACAGTGTACAGTGCAAAAAGTGTAATATGGTAAAATTAATAATACCAACCAACTTAACATTCTTTTTACGATATAGATCCTTGGCGAAATGGAGAGAACATTTGAAAATTCACACAACAAAATTTTGAAACGCTATGAAATATTGTACTTGAGCAAGAGATGGCCCTGCGAATTCGTGCAGAGATCTGCAAAAATAATAATCTGATATAAAATATAATGAAATACACTGCGAATTCGTGAGTAGATCTGCATGTTTCATTATTTCAATGTGTTTTATAATAAATCATTATTCAAGCAGATCTAAGCGTTCATTTGCAATGTATTTCAATATGTTATATAATAGGAAATGATTTTTGCAGATCTCTGCACGAATTTGCATTGCCGTTTCTTCTTCAAGTACAATATTTTGGTCTTTCATTGTGTTTCATTCGTTGACTAATTGTGCTTCAGTGCATTTTTTGAAAAATCACTGTAAAGGACTGTACAGTATTATTAAATACGCCAATATGGGGCTAAAGAAGTTATGTGATGTTACCAAAAAGACAGAAAAAGTGGCTAGAGCCATAATAGAGGTGAAAAAGAAATCATAGCCAAATATGAAGATGTGTTCATATCTCGCATTCTTGTCTATCAATACATGATGACAAAATCAACGATCTGTACTTTTCTCAAATATAAAGAGGTAATCATGGGCGCTGATGTTGCAATGGAAACGAGAGTTTTAAGTAAACAATAACATCTCTCCCTTCCCCATTCTCACCACCTTCTATTCAGTCCATCAACTCTCCGCCATACAGGTATAGCGAATTTAAAAGTTTTCCCATATTTTATCTATTTGTATTAAATCTATTTTTTTGTGTACGAACTATTGATTTTTAATGTTACTGGTCTACGAAATTATATGGTAAAAACTCTTGTAAAGGTATAAATAAGAACTGTCTGGGTCCAAGAACAGATTAATTCAATTTACATTTATTTCCATGAGAAAACTTACTTCGATTTTCGAACTTTTTGGTTTTCTAACCAGTTTTGGAACAAATTGAATTCAAAACCTGAGGTTCCATAGTACAGATACTCCCCTACTTACGAACAAGTTAAGTTCCACAGGTCCATTTGTAATTAGAATTGTTTGTAAGTTGTGTTTAAGTAAAATAAAAGTACAGTACAATATATGCATATGCATAACTGTACAGTGCTTAAGGTAAAGACACTTAACTGCTACATAAAACATAAAGTATGTAGTATTAATTAAATTTAAATCAGAAATACTAATGTAATAATACAGCACAGTACAATAATACATAAATACATGGGTAGGTTTTTGTTCGTATCTGTGAATGTTCATAACTCGGTTGTTGTTAAGTAGAGGAGCTGCTGTATTTTAAATTCTGATTAGGAAGGGGATTAATTGGTATCCAAATACTGACGGTTTATATATATATATATATATATATATATTATATATATATATATATATATATATATATATATATATATATATATATATATATATATATATATATATATATATATATATTAGCAGTAAGGCATAAAATTACTAAAATAATAATATACAGTATTACATATTCAAAATAACATTTCTAAGAAGGAATACTCATATACGGTTAATACTAAGTTGTAAGTTTTACATGACCTAGAAACCATTGCTATGCTGAAGCAATGATGGGAAACCATTATGGTTCACATCTGGTATTTCCTTACATCTAATTCCCAATAAGAAAGATTCTTCAATTACTACTCTGAAATATAAAAATTCAATTTACATTTTAAGCAGGAACACATTATCTTGCTTTAGATCTACATTTTTTTGGCACAATAAAATATATTTTTGCTAAATTCTGAATTACAGCATTATCACACTAAGTAGATTAAGTTCACCTAGGTCAGATTAAGAAGCGAATGCTTGTATTTCTCTGGTGTTCTAATTAAAAACAAACAGAAAAATAAATAAAAATACTCTCTAAATCAAAGAGGCTGTAAAAATATAATTCTATCTTATTATCACCATTAGATAGCGGTGGGGTACTGGCTATTGACACGGGAAATTTAGTTATATCATAAATGTGCAAGTATTGCATTAATGCTAACTGTACGCATATAGCCTATAAAAGCTGCGTCCCACCTCCATACATGGGGGCTAAATGCGACATATAAAACGAAAGCATGAAAGCACTCTGCGTTTATTGCATATAGAGTAATTCAAAGTAAACACTTAAATAATGAAACAGGGCACCAAATTAATCCTCAATTATCACTGATAACAAAACCCATATTTCTTGGCAATGTGTAAAAATGATAGTAAAACACACACACAAAAAGAAAAATCCATAAAAAGCACATGTTCCATATGATTCACTCTCCCTACAGCTCTATCACTGTGTAATGCTCTTGGTCCATGATGTGGAGCCAGACAACCTCCTCCACGCCCGTGTAGGCTGTTAGAGGTCCTCTTTAGAAACCAATAACAATGTCAATTTTCTATTTGCCATCCGTAACTGGATGCAGCAGGTATATACTGGTAAATGCACATACGATTTTATGCCCAAGTAGGTTACTATGGCAAAATTATTATAATTACACTTCCTTAAAATTTCTAGCGGGGATAATTATTTTTACTGATGGAAATGAACATTCTAACGCAAATGAGAATCGTAGGAGATCCGAACTAAACTGGTGTAAAACAGCGATATTTCCGGTTATATACTCAAAACATTCCTAAATAAAGCTCATGTCGGTGATTAAATATATTGGGTAATCTCTAATCTGAAGTCACAATACTACAGTAGGCCTAGAAATCAAGATTGCAATAAACTTCGAAAAAAAACACCACCAATTTCTACTTACCTGAAGGAAGTGCAGAAAGACGAGACTTATTTATTCCTCTCTTAATTTATGCACTGGTCACTTCTGCTGTTGTTAGTAGCGATTTTTGTAATAAAATTCACTTAAAATAAAATAGGGAGAATCGTGTCAGTGATGGAGAGGACTACTTTTGGGTAGCCTCAAAGTAAATTTTAGTCCCTATTTCGGCAACTCGTTTTCCATAAATGATTCTCAAATAGTATATAATGCCCAAGAAGCTTAACAAAAATAAGTATTAAATCGCAACAAAAGAACTAAAAGATAATTTACGCCACTTCACTGAACTGCAACGGACTCATCTCCTCCAGTTCCTCAATGGCCCACACCTACAAGGATTGAAGATCATAAAATTGCCACGAGATACTCTAACACATACGATCCAACTCCAAGGTCGTCTCTTCTTGTTTGTTTACTTATGGCTAAGGCATCTCATTTTGCCAAATTATTATTTTTCTTTTTCGTATTTTCATTAGCCAGACAATGGTGTTTGGAATACTGCAGGGTTGTTAATAGACATTATAATTAATATAACTTAGCATTAGCTACGTAATAGGAATTATTTCACTTTCAACAATGATATCAATCTTTTATTCTCTACGCTTTAAGATGACATGAGTTCAAATGATCATGATATTATTTCAATTATTACAGATATTAGAAGTTTTCACCACAAATAACTGATGTGTATGGTTTTCATAAGAATTCTATATATTATGCATGAAAAGGGCCGCTTGATTGAAAAGATGTGCAGCCCAAATCTACAGATGATAAACTCGTCAATGAAGCTGAATGAGCAGACGACATTCCCATGAAGTAAACAAACCATTTGAAGGGGAGGCAGCGAGCTTCATAAAGGTATGTATTGTATTTACATCTATTTTATATTCATATCATTAATGTTATCGACAGCGGAACACTTATTAATATAGTTTTTTTTTTTCGTTTTCGGACGCCAGTATTGTACCCGTATGAAAAAAGGCCGAGTGTCGAAATCAAATTGCACCATGATAAAGCAGTCTTTTGTTTATAAGGTGTGAATTTCGTCTGATTTTATTTACTTAACAGATTGTTTAATATGCCCTACTAATATGTTACATGTGTGTATATTTTTCAGGGTAAATGTTTACTTTCACATCACCAACGAATTGACTACGCATTAAGAAAGATATCTAAATCAATTAAATAAAAATAATAATTATTATTGCGTTCCTTAGAATTGGAGGAATTATCCTAACGAAGTTAATCAAACCTTACTTCATATTTTTATAAGCGTAATTTTTTTTTTTTTTTTTTTTTACTGAGGGTACAGAAATAATTACTTTCTCAATACACGCTTGCTGCAGATTTTGCTGCAAATGGTTTTTCCACCTAAATGGTTTATTTTTATAATCACTTTGAATTCATTTCTAATTGTTCCCATTTATTAGCCTATACCCTTTGCCAATCTGTGAAATTCTTTACACTTTCCAATTTGACATTGGGTTAGGTTAAGTTTGGTGAATGCTGTAACCCTTTTTAGACAAGAGGATTAAAACTGGTTTATGTCTGTTTTTCCGGGGTATAAAGAAAATTTCTGACAGACATATAATTATCGTTTTGTTTTTATGATTAAAAATGTTATAATATATTGCTTTAGCAAAAGGAATATGTTTAATAATTATCTATTAATTACCCAGTCAGATATCGTAAACTGAAAGCCTTGACTTCTTCAGCTACTTGGGTTTAGTTGGGTGAAGTTATGATAGGGTAAAACCCAGACAATAAAGCAAAAGCATTCTATATAATGCTAGCAAATCCAAGGTCTTGTTTTTGTGCTTTGTAAAAATTTAATTTTGAATCCAATCTCCTAGTCTCAGAGAAAAATCCAAAATACCTTTTTTAGCATGTCCAAGTTCTGACAGAGGTACTTTGTAAAAAATTATATTTGGGTAGAATTTATTCAGATATCCAGCATATTATTGCTGGTGATGAGAATGAATTGTACCCCAGTCTTTTTTTTGTATTGTAAGGTAAGAGCCAAGTAAAAGAGATAATCCTGGCTATGGAATAAAAGAATTTGTGTGCTCTTTGTGTGTCGTAAGACTCAATTATAAGTAATAAGCATGCAAAGGACTGCTGCTTTCCTTTTCTTAACTCATCATGGCTTCCCTAGTGGCCACACTTGGTGGTGGTATTTTGTTGGAAATAATCCAAAATAATGTAACCACTCATGTAATGCAGTTTACATGTACAGTATGACTTAAACAGTTTTCATTAAAATTTAACACTTATTAATATTTTAACCTATGTTTCAGACAGTTGAATGCTCTCAGTTGATCTAAAGAATCCCCAATGTAACAGAGAGTTGTAAGTATTGGCTTCTGTGTCCATATAACTTCGTCATTATGTATGTGATGTTATTGTATTATTTACAAAATGCATGATTCTTTTATTTATTTCGAAGGAGTCTTGTAAATGGAATCAGACTGTGAAATATTTTGAGATATTCATAATTCTTTTTATTAATGATTAATGGTATTCCAATTCTTCAGCATTAAAGAGAACTGAAAGACTGTTTTTAAGATAATTATCTCATCTTCGATAGTAAACATATTTTGTATGATTCGATAGTAAACATATTTTGTATGGTATGTAAAAACATAATTATTTTTATAGATTTCCTGGTAATTTAAATTAGTTTTGGCGTAAATTCAAGGAATGGTCATTCTTGAAAACTTAACATTAATTTTAAATTCAACTCTCTTGTGTTGGTAAAATATTATAAGTCTCTGTTAGATAATATGATATGAATTTGCTGTAAAGAGAATTTTGGTTACAACAAAAGACATTTATTTGTTATAGCAGATACCTTAGTGAGGGATGTGTGAACTGATTAATGCTCTTAAGTATTTAATATGAAGAAATATCTTTAGATTTATTTTTGTGAAAATATATTGGTTAGGCAATAACCAAGAAATAGTTGTGTTATATAAATTATTCCACTAATGTCACCTATCTACATAAATTTACACTTTAAGCCTACTGTTGTAGCATATACTGGGAGATGCTTCTGCTATCCATTCCACATTTCTCCCTTGTGCAAGGTAGGATTCCGCTCTTTCGCTTATGCCCAGGATATGATCTCTGAGAGTTTGGAACTAGAGTTCATGCAGTAACCATTGTTATGCTATTGCAACTGATCTCCCTGTGTTTTTCAGGCAAGTGTGGGTGATAAGGGGATGGCTCTGATGTATGGCTTGATAGTAATCTTAGCTACAAGCACACTTATCACATCTCAGACTACTACTTCAGCGGTTTCTCTACCTAAGAAAATCACATTCCCCAACATAACCTTGCCTTTTGCTACAAATAATGGAACCACCTCTAGAAATAATAGTAATAACACTCTTTCTAACATCACTACAACAGATAAGACAAAATATAATTCCACAGACGTAAGTTCCGAAAATGTCACTTCAGATGATAAGACAGAAATATCAAATATAGCCCAACTTACAACAGATACCCCATCAACTATTGTAAATATAAACACTAGCTCATCAGAGCTCCCAGGCACATCCCCAACAACAAGCATTATAAATTCAACCATAACTCCTTCAACTTCAACGACTGAAAAAATTACAACTAGTACTACAACCACTTCCACAACTACAACACCATCTCCAATAACCCAAACTACTAGTTTGCATCCAACATCACCAGTGGCAGGTTCTACGACGATATTACCCACTTCCTCTACAGAAGCAGACTCTACTAACACTGAGCCGCCATCGACCACTCCAGTGCCTCCTGAGCAGCCGCCTAATACTTTTCTGTCAATTTTCCTCTCTGTGTTCATCGTTTTAGCTGTGATACTCATTCTGGGAATAGTGAGTACTGTACTGAGAATTTTGCATATAAGCTCTTAAATTCAAACGAAAACTACCACTCTTGTAATGCAGTTTACATGTACAGTATGACTTGACTTCTTCAGCTTGGAAGCTGCCATACATTATTTTATTCCTAAGAAAGATAATGAATTGTAGAACTTCATATAATTTTAATTTGCATATTTTCCTTTTTATATTTTCTTTACATTGAATGAATGGTTATTGTGATTGCACTCGTAGAGCCCGTGCTCCTTACAGACAGAAGTCCTGCAGAGTAATGTACTGGCTTTACATAGGCAGTACTGAATAAGCTTTTGGAACTTGACTAATTTAGGAAGAGTTAAGATTAATTCTGTTAACTATATTTCACGTATATTCCCTTTGTGTTGTATGACATAATTGAATGGGATTGGAGAGCAAAGGGTTAGTGATTCCATTATCCATGACTTTCCACTGACAAATAATGTGAGTTTGCCCTGTATGATGAAGCCCTGAACTCTCTCTGTTTTATTCAGATATTATTACTCTATTAGCTTCAACAGGATATGTTGTTCGTTTGAGGTATAAAGTATATAGTTAGAGGACAGGCTATAAGTAATCTACTATTTGATAGATTTTTACAAAGTTTGGATATACTCAGGGTATATGGTACATCCAGAGACGTCGGCAATTAGAACGGCTTCGTCATCAGTTGATGCCCATGTACAATTTTGATCCAACTGATGATGTAGATGACTGGGAAAACCAGCTTTTGGAAGAAGAACGATCCCTTCGGCCTGAGGCAGATAAGGTAATACACTCCTCAAAATAAAATTTTTGCTTATGGACTCTCCTTATCATTAATCTCATAGGCTATATAAGTTTGGAGATTAACATAGGGAATGACGTTTCATGCTTGAATGCTTGGATTTTGTGTGTTGATTATACCTGTATACTGAACTTCTTCATCACTTCATGGAGATTTTTTTAACGTAAGAAATTCTAATTAGGCTAGATATCCTTTCTATCCATCTTGTGTACTATTTATAATCATTCATGCGGAAATCCTCAGATAAACCTCAAATGATGGTAGTGAAGAAGTCATAGTGCTTTAGAGGGTGAAGGTATCATTGATTTTTACCTTATATTATTATTATTATTATTATTATTATTATTATTATTATTATTATTATTATTATTATTATTTTTATTTATTTATTTTTTTAAATTATTTATTTATTTATTTATTTTTTTTTTTGAGTAGTGTCTGGATACCCTTATGTAGCATTTATTACTAAAACAATTATTCTTCTTTAAACTTCTTTCTCTTACCATATTTCATTAATGGATCCAAGTGTGTAGAATACAGTGAGTTATACAATTTTTCTGAAAAATTCACAGTTGCTTTTCACCTGTTGCTATCCAGTCGTATATTCAGGTACTTATCTTGAAAGCTATTTGTGTTGTGGTTTGATGAACACTATATTTGGGTTTACTTCAGTGAGTAATGGTGGGAATATTGTTTTAACCATTTTCGAGTACAAATATTACAAGCTACCCATCCTCCTGCTAGATTATAATGGGCGTACTAGTTTTTTTAATATGTTAATTGTTCCCATTGCTTTTTTGTAAACAGTTTTACAACATAAAACCCAAAATTCAGTATACAACTAGCAATTGCAGTTTTATGCTCTCTGTTTTATATTACTTCATCTCTCAAAATCTGTAATTTAAATAGATATTTATAACTATTATTATCTTATTTTATGAAAAAAGAAGAAAAAATGTGTATTTTTTAATGCACCCCACACTGGAAAGAATCTTTCAAAAGCTTAGGATACATATTAAGTAAGTAAACAATGGCACTTCATTTCGGGAAAGATTAAACAATGTCTTGAATGTTTAACTTATGCCTTTCTCCCAGATATTGCTTTGCATGGGTCTTTATAAACTAATATGTCTTCCTATGTGTATCACGCAAAGTAACATCTGTAACTTTTCCCCATGTTGCTTACGTTTTTCATTTTTAATGGCATTTTTATGTATAGGCTACTTACCTTGTATACTTTCTTGTAGTTTCCTAAGTCAGATTAAGCAATGAAATGGAGTGCAGTACTTTTGAAAATAGTGGGTTGAGGTATTATATCTGGAAAAAGAAAATAAATAGGTGTGATGTTTTTGTGCTTTAAAAAGCCTTCTTTGTGTAGCTAGTGCTATCGTGTGTGCCTTTTGCTTTGTCCGTTGAAAACTACTTAATTTTCAGATACAGATGTACACTGGCAGCTCTACCTTTGAAAAGAATCAAAGTACTACATCTGGAAATACAGCTGCAAAAGATTGATAGCTTAATTAATGTTCTCTTGATTCAAATACTTGTTCATGGTAAGTTTTTTAATACAGTCAAATTATTTCTCCTTTCCAAACCACAAAATCATAAAAAATGTATAGAATCATATATTTATTCATGGTAAGTTTATCCCTAATCCTGGGAAAGAATTAGTACCTCACCCATAGTCTGGAAGTGTGTTGTGGGCTAGTTGAAAGGTATTGGAAAGCAAAGGGGTATCTCTTCCGCCTTGAATTATATTTCTTGCTGCAGAAAAGTGGTAGAGGGATCAGGGATGGTCAAGGTTTGTTGAAGTGCATTTCCATAATGCTAGTGTGACATTCAAATCTGCTTTGCTTAGCTCACACAAGCATTTCCATAATGCTAGTGTGACATTCAAATCTGCTTTGCTTAGCTCAGTGGGTATTAGTGTCTCAAGTGAAAAAATATATGAATATATCTAAATATTTGGTATTTACTGCTTGATCTTATGTGTTGCGATAAGATATATACTAGTTAATCCCAGCAAAGGGCCCAAGTTCGATGCCACTTAATAATGTTAAGGATATGGAAAGGACATGACATCTCATAGTCCCTTCAGTATAGCAGCATAATGAGTACACTAATGGAAATGATAAGCCATTTTTGGAAATACCTTATGGATTAAGTCTTGCAGGAGGATAGATATATGTATGTCAGTTCTTCAGCTGTACACTCTAAAGAAAGAACACATGCATACATGAATATACATTGGCTGCAGTCCTCCCCCCTACAGGAGGACTCAAAACATGCCCTTTCACCAGAAGAACCACTCACCCAATTCCTCGTTTCTCATCACCTTGGTGATGAAAGGTCACAGCTCATCTACCTCTGGACTTAACAGCTGTAACTAGTTTATATATCCATAGCAATAGTGAATAATAGTGAGTGCCAAGTTTCTTCAATCTTTTTCACTTTTGAGCTTGGATCAGTTAGATTGCCTTACCTCATGAATTTTGAAGGAAAGTGTGTTAAACAGTATAGCAAAAAAAGTGTAAATTGTTTGTGTTAAGACAATATAATTACCATGTCCTCTATTCAGTTAATGATGTTAACGTGCGGTATTGCAGCTTTGAATTTGATGAATATATATTCATGGTGCACTGCAGCAGATTTTCGTCTCCAGTCAAAACAAAGCGTTAGTGAAAGATATTGAGCATTATTATATTGCTTTTTTGAATGAGACACCATAATCAGTGTGACTACAACTGTATTTGAGGAATTTTAGCAGAGCCTCAATGCACACTACTCTTTCTTACCTCATCTATCAGTTGATTTATGACAGTAAACAATGTTTTATTTTCTTAAGGAGGAATTGACAGCCCTCTTCTTCCACATCCCTTATAGTTGCTTCCTAGCACAGTTTAGAATTGAAGTATGGGATTGCTGCAGCCTCATAACCAGGGTCATTCCATTGTATCCCTCATTTACCACGGGTAACACTGATCATATAGCACCAAACCTGTCTTTTATGACCTTCCTCTGCATTGATACTGCACCACAAAGTAACTGGCCTACTTTCATTTTGCTTTTCAAGCATAAATGATAAGCATATTGTATCTTATTTCCACAAAGCAACTACTGAAATGGTTAAGGTTGCTGGGTATGATGAAGCCCTCCTGGCCTTTCTACTCCTCAGAAGGATATAATGTCACAATGAAAAAAATATGAATTTCCTGATTTTAAGTTTATGATGTATTTTATATACTGCTTTAGAGAAAATTTCAATCATAATACAATTCATCATTTTTTTTAAGAACTAATGTCATTTTGGTGATATAGAATAAATTTCTAAGGAATGTTTACATGTTATCAATTATACCTAGAATCGTTTAGATATTATATACTGTAATTTGAGTCTGTATTTCATTGTGTCATATAATTTTTCACAATCATCTTATTTCAGCCTCTTCTTCCGAGGTACGTAGACATTGAAATATGACAATGTTTCTGATACAAGAAAAGCTGTTTAGTAATCTACCGTGGAAAACATTTGTGATATAGTGAATACTGCAGTCCATATAATAAGGTTTGTCTGGCATGTCCCTTCATTCATATTATCCCTTACCCGAATATAACTATTATAGAGTGTTCTGTGGTGCGACAGTATATGCGAGAGCATTGGTATCTCTCTTCTGTATGAAATGCAGGACAGAAATGAGTCTAAACGAAGGTGAGAGAGGTGTGAGTTATAAGAAATATTTACTATTGTTAGGAATAGAATATGTACTAAAGATTTGTTAGCAAGCATACACGATCTAAGTCTTGTTATTTCATATCATGATGTGTCTTGTAGTATCAGACTGAGAGGTTCTTGTCTGAAATGCATGCATTCATATGCAAGAATGCAAATGTTGTTATACGGTTATAATGTTTTACTTTATGTCATAACTTTAGGTGCCAACTTGTGTAGTTAATGTGATTTGACTCTTCTTGTAAATTTTATTGTTTTGATACCTTAAACACTATTATTTGTTCTGGTATGATAGGCGAAGTTTAAGTGAATGCGTTGCAAATGCAAGATACGTGAAATTTATGGAATTTTTATTATATAAAATAGAATAAATGTTGTGCTTTGTTCTCATAGCTCACAAATCACAAATCTTTTTATGGAGCAGTTGTCCTAGTCAGGCAAGCACAGTGTTGCATATTACTTAATGAACGAAGCCTAATATATGAAACATAGTGATTATCTGGTTAGTGAGAAGCATATTTGGTGTCTGAAATGCTTTTATATATACTGAATTATGCAATGCCTTTCTGAAGGTTTTCAGTTTACTTAATATATCTAAGTATGAAATTATTTGTATTAGCTACTGTTTTTCCTTACTTTTTCACATGTGATACCACAGCCTGCTGAAACTAGCGGGGTGCCCGAAACTGTAACGACAAAATGAATGAAAAAGGGCTACAACATGCCATATAGGTATACACCTCTTCTGACAGCTTATATGTGTCAAGAAAACAAATATATGTAGAGGGGCATTATTGAACACAAGTATCATACTCGATGGCATGTAAGACTCACTTTTTAAAAAAGAAAAATGGCTCAAAAATTAACCCTGGGTGTTATATACAAAGATGAGGGCTCCTATAGGCTAATGTTGATCCTGACGATCACTACTGTAGGCTAATTTTACCCCAGATGGTCATTACTACATAGCCCGATTCCATAATAATATTGTTTACTTAAATGATAATATGATTATTATTATTGTTAGCGTTATTATTACTGGTATTATTATTATTGCCAAAACTATAAAAGGAATTATTGTAAAATAAAACACTAATAGGGAATGAGAACGAGAGAGAGAGAAAGAAAATGGAGAAATCAAGAATGAAGAGGTAGATTATTGTGCCTCTGGTTAGCCTAACCCCTTCCTCTGATAACAAAATCAACTCTCACAGTCAAGTCAAAGATATCCGGTTTTACGTCACGGACTACCTTTCAACCAAGGGCTAGGACGGTTGCCATCTTGCGAAGGACTTGTTATGGCATATGTAATACTTACGCTGAGTGCATGACTATGCTAACCTCAGACCGTGGCGGGGCGCGACCCTCGACCTGACGCCTCATAGTCGGGGACGCTACCTACTGATCCACTGCGACTACTACAGTCAAGTCATATATATGTATACATATATGGTAATGAATTATATATATATATATATATATATATATATATATATATATATATATATATATATATATATATATATATTTTTTTTTTTTTTTTTTTTTTTTTTTTTTTTTTTTTTTTTTTTTTTTTTTTACAATAATACATACAATTGGGTGAATTATGAAAATGCACTACTAAAATTAAGATAGAATTCTACACAAAAGGGTACAGTACGGCAAAATATCTTTGTGAGAGAGTTAGAACTCATGAATGAAGAGGTAGATTATTGTGCCTCTGGTTATCCCAACTCCTAGCTTTGATAACAAAATCAAGTCTCACAGCCAAGCCTAAGATGTGTTTACACTTTTAACTATAAATTAAAATTAAAAATAATTGTATTATATAAACTTGAAATTTATATAATGTGGAGCGATATCTTTCCACAGAATTTATATAACTTAGCCAACAATAAAGATAAATTAGAATCTTATATAGAAGAGTACAGTTAAGTGAAAAGAAACTTTAAATAAGGGAAAGAGAGAGAAAGAAAATGCATATCCATGTATTAGATGTTTTGTATGTATATTGAAGCTTATTAATGTTAAAAGAATATAAAAACTATTAGGTAATAAAATAAAGGAAGTTTCAATGAGAGAGAAAGAGTGTTGTGATTTTTTTTGCTATTGTTAATGTTTTGTCATATACTGCTAGCTTGCTTTAAACAGTACATTCTTAAATGCCCTCAACATTTTTTTTCCTGAATATGCCATGCTGAAATGAGGGTGTGTATTTCATATGCCCGCGCGTCTTGTATTAAGTCAAGACAGTATATACACATTCTCTCAAATAGTAAAATTATTACTTGTCTTATATAATTGAGCACTGCATCCACACATTCAAATATGTGAATGTTACATAAATGTAATTTTTGTAATAGATATGCTGGCAAATTTGCCTTGATGCCTATGATGTATGATATTATGTACTTTCTTGGAATTTGGTAAAGTATCTTATCTCATATGATGCTGAATTATAATTGCGATAGAATTTTACTAACGTGATTGTTTGTTTTTTCGTCAATATATATAGAATACTTACAAGAGGTGAATATATATATTGGTGTTACTAAACATTCTATTAATAGAACTTTAGATATATTTATAGATTTTATTGCATATTAAAAAATTTCTTTTCTTTTCTAGATACTGTAAATGATATTAAAGGTTTTATTTGCATTGTGAGATAGGTATTTTTCCCTTTCAGAAGCCTAACCTTTTGAAAATTTTATCTGTTATTAACCTTAGCCTCGTGATAGTGTACCATACTTAGTGAGCCTCCTTAGTTGATATTACCACCATATGAGGCTTTATTGTATCATATGCAATTGTATGAAGAAACTAGAGAGTATAAGGGAAGGAATACTAGCAAACTGCTTATTCCTTTTTCCAGAAAAACAGCTTGCAGAAGAGGCGAGAACGGCCAAGGTATTTTGAAAGTCTAGGACACCAATTTTTTTGTTACATTTGTCACCGCTTCTAGTTTAAGCAGAATATTGGGACTTGTTTCGATTTTCTTAAGTTGCCACATATATACGTATATCCTTATATAACTTGTTCATTGTATTGAGTATTTTTTATATTCCAGTGAAAGCATTACATTGCTTGCTGTTTCCAAGTATTATAGAATTTACATGAACTGTTATGGTGTGATTAAGCCCATGATAAATTTTTTAAATTCCTCTGCAGATGAACTGTGATTAGCATGGTATTTTTATTCATGTATGTTCATTTTTGGTGAATATATATATATATATATATATATATATATATATATATATATATATATATATATATATATATATATATATATATATATATATATATATATATATGCACACACATTATATATTATTATTTATTTATTTTTTAATTTTTTTTATTTTTTAGAGAGAGAGATTAGGATGGGTTAGTATTGAATGTGATATTTACCTTTGCTCCCCTCCCCTCCCAAATATCTTAAATTATTGTATTAGTGCAATATTATTAAAGCCAGATGTCCTTTAAGTCATTGCTCTCTATGATTCAATGTTTTGGTCACAAAATATGATATTCGTAAACAAGAAAACTTTTCAAGAATAAGTTGATTTAGAAAATTAAGAAAAATTATTGACGTTCACATAAGTAACTTGAGAAGTTTTTGTGCTTGATATCAAAGACATGAATACTTTACAAGTTTACTTGCTTCAAGGAAATTTTTAAATAATAAGTTTTCTAACTAAGCTATACATTGCTTGATATTTTTCCTTTAATGCATTATTTTATGATATTCTAAATAATTGGCTACTAATAATGTTCTCCAGCTTATGACCGATGTATTTAGTAATGCTTTACACAATCGGATAACAGAGGCTGATACATACCATATGTTAATTAATATCACTGTGATGATTAGAGAATGTCTTTTACTTAGACGTTTCAAGGTCTACTCTTTAAATGAGAAAACAACAGCAGAATGTTTTAAGAACCTAAGAGGGAGTGATTGTGGTTGTGCAGACTATTTATTGTCTCGTTAATGTAACAGTTGGATTAGAAGAAAAATGTGTACCCATTTGCAAGGTTAAGGGAGACAAGCTGGTCTGCTCTAAATATTAGGCTTCATATTCTATCTACAAAACAAATGGTGTATGTGAGAGCGTTGATGTGTGATTACATGTGAGATTAAGTAAGATTCAGCTGTATATTCCAATTGTTTACACTGTGGGAAGTATATAAGAAGTTTTGGGAGAATGATAAGCTTCTATGTGCATCATTTATAAATAAAATAAAATATTAAAAAGGGAACTAAGGGGAAATATGTTAGATCTTGCATATGCATAGGGCTGAGGGAATTTTGTTGATGTTAAGAAGAAGCTTTTACAAAGACATAAAACCATGTGTAGGGTCAGATCAGGAGAATTTATTGATTTAAGGTATAGAGTGACTTAAGGGTAGAGAATATTACATTACTATAATTTCTTGTATTGGACATATGTAATAAGATATATTGAAATTAAGTGTGTGTTTGCTTGTGACATATTTCTCGGTGGATGATTTGTAGTTACAGTGGTAGAAGTTGTTAGAAGACTCTTGAAGGGAGTACTGAACAAAGAAGCAGAGATAGGTTTGAAAAAAGTAATATGTAGTAATTACTGAAAAAAGACTGTATATTATATACTTTAAGGAATTGGTCATATTCTATTATATTGGATGATCATTAAAGGATGAGGATGTATAAGGAATGAGGAAATTAAAAAAGTTGACGAGGGGCCAAAGCTACTTAGAACATCGATTTGCAAGTAGAAAGAGAGATCTTTTTCTGGGCTCACCCGGAGTGATTGTGAATGCGACTTTGCTGAATGCAGGCAAACGGAAAAGAATTGAAATGCTGGTGATTGACCTTCGAAGAATTTGTGTTCTGATATGTGGAAAAAGTAAAAAGCTGGTGAAGAGAGGAGAACACGGATTGCTTAGTCCATTTGTTCACCTGGAAAGGTAGTATAGTCAGAGATTAATGAAAACAAGTTTTTCAGGCTCATAAAGTTTGTATTTCTAACCACTGTGAAAGATGTTTGGGCATGAGATTGACTATATTCTCTGTTTAAGACGTGCAGGAGGTATGAATAAAAATTTACGATTTAAATTACCAAATGTTTTTAATACCATAAATTTTTCTTCTTTTTAGTGATTGCATCCTTGGAGGATGAGGTAGTAGCTGTGACAGTTCAAATACAAACTCAAACAATGCATACTGATATTGATTAGGGGGTAAAGGAGGAAAACTATTGGAAATGTATTTTAGGAAATAAAATTTCATGTTGTAAATGTATCATGGGTATCAGAGAGCAGTATGTTGTACAGCATATGTATTGTTGAAAGTATAATAAAGTTGTGTGCACTCATTTTTGAGAGGACAATGTAGATTAATGTAATTAAAGGTTGAGTGTCTTATCCACCCATTAAGGAAGATGAATAATACAAATTTAACTGCAACAGAGCATTTTCGTTGTTGCTTTTCAAAATATTAATCTCCTTCATATTAGATTTGAGACAATGAAAATATTGAAAATTAATCAATCAAAGGAACAACCAAAAATATTTTGTGAGTTTTTGAAAAAGTTTCACTATCAAGAAATGTAGCTACCCCTAGAATAACCCTTCTTTTATGTATGCAGATGTTATTAATCGAATTAAGTTGGATGTTTTTATTTACTTAAACTGTTGTCTATTTTTTTATTTGAAACTGTCTTGCAGAATAAGAAATACTGCTCCTCTCACAACTACTGTAACAGAGAGCAAGCAAGGATATCGGATTTATACACTTTAGATTTAATAATTGTGTATTCTAAATCTGTCTTTTATTTATGATTTCATAATTGTGAATATTTTTTGTTAAATAACCGGAAGACCTAAATTACTCACATTTACATGAAACTATTGAGTTTAAACTTATAATTTTAATATGTATTACAAATTAAGAAGATAGAATCTATGCCTCTAAGAATAATCATTTAGTGACATTTGTATTGATAATATAAACAATATCCTTTATAGGAACTGCCAGTTTATCAATATATGATGCTTATATTTTGCTTTGTAGGCATCTCAATATCCAAGAGAAAATTAAAGTCATCGCTATATGAAGGCCTAATTTTGTGTTCAGTTTGATATTCTCATTTTGCAGGATGTGCCTCTTTCTATTGTGCATTCTGTGGTGATTTAATCTCATTAAATTACGATTACATGTGTTAGATGAAGAATCTTATGGAGGGACACAAACAGATTACCAGAAATATCACCGCCTTTTCCTTAAGCTTTGTGACCCATTTCCTCATTTGTGATGCAATGATAAGGCAACCAATTTATGATCTTGGGCACCCTCTCACTCAACCATGGGCCCTTAGATTTCATACATGGAAACATGCAGTCGACTCCTGTTTCTATTTATTTTTTATTTTATTTTTTTTGTAGTACCCTCTTCACATATATCTCCACAAGTTTTAACAGCCCCAAATTGGTTCAGTATTCTTTTATTACTCCTAGTATATGCTACAGCGAGGGTATAATATGGGATTTAAGGGCAGTGTCCTCAATTTTTTCTCCTCTAAGGTATTATAAAATAGGAGATGCAAAAAATATATATAACACCATGAATGAATGGAATGATAATCTGCTCTTAAATCCTTGTATAGTATATGTCCAGTTGTTGATGTGATCCATGTAGCTTCACTCAGTTTACAACTGCCTTATATTGATTTTTAAGAAAAGGAATGGTATTATCTTCTCTGAATGATGTTACTGTTTATTATCATAGAAGTACAGTCAAAACAATGTAATAATAGAAAAAAAAACATATTCCCCCTGTACTTTCACATATATTTTTGGGTTATGAAAGTGTTGTGACAGCATTGAATCTTTAATCGTAATTGTAAGTATTCTTTGTGAACAAAATGAATAGCACATATGCTGTGTACTGTAAATTAATACGATTTGTAGGCGTAGTGTTCTCTCATAAGGTAACTAAATACTTCAGAAAATTATTTGTTGCTCATAAACTTTTCAGTGCCTATCTGTACCTAAGCCTAGTTTTAAGCATTGAGAGCATTGTTCTTAAGAACTGAAATTTCACTTGCTGTTCATGAGAAATGGAATTTACGCCTATAGTATTTAATAGTGTCGCATCACATGTTAATTATATTCTCTGAACTTGTCCCTTCAGTAGGAATGAGGATAAGAATACTTATTTCACTCATTATATTATCTCATACCTTCTTATTTTATTGTGTTTTTATTACCATTTTTTTGATATTACATACTAAAAATGTCTTTAAAACAGGTTTCATGGTGAAAACTACCTTGTTACTTTTATACATCACATGCACAAAGGTGCTAAACTAATTTTCTGATAATTCAGTAGTGTGTTATAAGTTTTTTGGTACATATGTATAAGAATTATACAGGTATTCAAGCTATTATAATCTGGATTATTAAAACCCACTAGAAAAATGGCATGAAAAATTAGCACTTATTGTTCTTACACTGTTCTCTAGACCTCAGTACACCTCTTGAGTGGAAATTGTTGCCATTAGTAGTCTTTAGCGTATATGGGTGGAGTGCGTTAGGTATTTCAATGGAGTCATTGATCATACCGCTTATCTTTATTGCAATCATGGTTTTACTTTTTGCATGAAATTCTTTGATATGTAATATTAGCGGATTCATTTTGCTCAGCGATATGTTAATGAGATTTATGTTATAACAGCAGTAAAGAATGGTTACATGTAGTAACGAAAAATAATGCAGTAAAATTAGTGCTGTTAAGTCATTCCAAAGGTATAGTTTCTACTCAGTAAACTAGGTTTTTACAAATAATGTAAATTTATAGGTATATGATTTTTATACTGGCATTGGAAGTGAAATAATATTCTGGCTGTTTATGTTCGTTGAAAAGATGTAATTTTGAAATGTGATAATTACATAGCAAGATGTTCATATTGTTTCCCTAAAATCAGATAAAGGTTATTCTATAATATTACTAATGATATTTGTCATATTAATGGCAATTTGATTTATATTAATATAAGGAATTTTTTCTGCCGCTTCCCAGATTTAAAGTCTTAATAGTTAATACTAAATACTGCATTTTATGTTAGTCCATAGTTATATTTTAGAAAATATTAATGGTTATTGCTGAAACTACAGAACTTGGAAAAGGAACTGCATATTTTTATATGTACTTGACAAAATGGAAAACCACAATGCTTTTTTGTTTTGTGCTGGCTAATAAAATGTATCATCATATAGGGAAAAAGTTTTGCTTAGCTTACAGCTCCTCATGTGAATTATCTACTTTGAACCGTATGTTGAAGGCTTCGTACACACCATATAAAGAACGCATCTAAAGCAACATCATTTTGCCTATTGTTTTATGAGCAAATTATATTTATTTCATAGACTATTATGTAATAAGAAGGGTGCTTTTTGCATTTAACCCATTGTAAACATGTGTTTGCCACTTATTCTCTTGTTTTTAATAGTTTTCAATCTCTGTACTTCTTCTCGTTTCCTGCTTTTCACCTTTTTAATGACATGGGGGAACTGATGATTACTGAGAAAATACTTTAACCATGACTGCTTTAGCATCATATGAAACAATACATATTTATTTTATTTCCCTCAGTAGTTATGAACATAATGTATTGAGTAAAATTTATTGAGTAGTTAACTGAAATAACATGTAAGCAAGTATACCATTGCCATATAATATGTTCGTTTTATGTGCTGAGCAGTTGTGTTTTTTTGAAGTGTATTAGACTTCTGTAACTTATAAAAAACCATTGTATTATTCAGTATATTTTTATGTAGTGAAAGAGATTCTAGGATTACTCAATACAGTCATATACTGTAGTAATTGATATTGGCCAAATAGCCCCTCTAGTCGATCTAATGTAAGGTTTTTTACTTTATAATAAACGATACAAGAGTCACATAGCTTCAGTCATGGCGCTAAGTATTTTCTTTGTCACATTTATAAGTTTCCCTGGGTATGTGTGATTATCTAAGTCTTGGCTTTCTGTGATTTCTAGTTAATGGCATTTTTAGTTTTTCAACTTATGACTGTAGTTATACTCTGATTTATTTTTGTATGTGAGACTCCATGAGCCATGGCTTTCTTTAGTGTGTGAGTAAATGTAATTATTGGTTCTGTAAATCTTGGCTTTCTGTGATTTTACAAGTAGCTTATAAGATATTTGGAAGCATTTCACAATATATATTTGGAGTCACAAGTGTATTTATCAGAAGATTGATTTCAAGATGAGTCTGTGTCTTTTCTTATTTATTATATCATAAAGCAGTTCTTTGATATACTTTACTTGTATTTAGATAAAGATTAACAAATATTTTTATGAAAATACTTTGTGTGCATATATATATATATATATATATATATATATATATATATATATATATATATATATATATATATATATATATATATATATATATATATATATATATATATATATATATATATATATATATATATTATTTTTTTTTTCTCCGGGCAATTGAGAAATATCCCAAGAATAAAATATACCCTTATAATTCTTTCTCAGAATAGATCACACAATTGACCATCCACTGAATCTTTCCAACATTTCTCCAATCGTAGTGTTGGAGTGAAGGTACTTCACTTGAACATTTGGAGAAATATTGGAAAGATTTGGTGGATTGTCAGTTGTTTTATCTATTCTGAGAATGACATTTAAGGGTATGTTTTTTCTTGGAATATTTCTCAATTACTGACAAAAATATACTTAATCTGAAAAAATATGGTTCTCCTCCTCACCACTTTATACGATTGATAATGCATTGGTGGAGTCTTGTTGTTTGTAGATGTCACATATCTATGTTCATAAGCAATAGAAGCAATGGGATGGGCTCCATGTTTGCAACTTATTTTCATCTTAAATTCTGTATCTGCTGGTTGCTTGTTATTGGTTATTATCAAGCACTGATACATCAGATACCTAGCTTGCGAGAAGGTAAGAAAGCACTACCAAGTACACCATATGTGAATTCTGTGGTTGATCAAGCATAGAGCATGTAGTGACCACTTAGCTCTACTACCCATTTCTTTGTGTCATAACTTTGCGTGGCAAATTGAAATGTTTATAATTTGTTTTACCTTTTTATGTAAGTCTGGAAATACATATGTTGATGTTACATATGCCACGGCCTTTATATATATATATATATATATATATATATATATATATATATATATATATATATATATATATATATATATATATATATATATATATATATATATATATATATATATATATATATATATATATATATATATATATATATATATATATATATATATATATATATATATATATATATATATATATATATATATATATATATATATATATATATATATATATATATATATATATATATATATATATATATATATATATATATATATATATATTATATATATATATATATATATATATATATATATATATATATATATATATATATATATATATATATATATATATATATATATATATATATATATATATATATATATATATTATATATAAATATATATATATATATATATATATATATATATATATATATATATATATATATATATATATATATATATATATATATATATATATATATATATATATATATATATATATATATATATATATTATATATATATATATATATATATATATATATATATATATATATATATATATATATATATATATATATATATATATATATATATATATAGTATATATATATATATATATATATATATATATATATATATATATATATATATATATATATATTATACTATATATACTATATATATATATATATATATATATATATATATATATATATATATATATATATATATATATATATATATATATATATATATATATATATATATATATATATATATATATATATATATATATATATATATATATATATATAATTTTAAAAGTACATGCAATAGTCTTCCAAATATTTTCGTTTTTGATGTCTTTATAAAGTAGTTGAAAATTTCTTATTGTGAACTTTAACTTCCTAGAATTCTTTGCTATGCATTTCTTTATTCTGTGTTGTGTAATATGTTGTGAATAATTGAAATAAATGTACACTGATTTTATTTTTCGTGATCGTCTTCAATAGTATGTGCGTATGTATTTAAACACAATAAATAGCATTAATAATTCTGTATATATTGGATCCTTTAGAGTTTTGATTTTGAACATGTTCTCTGATGCATCATTTTCCGAATAAATCAGGATTATGTTTTATGTCAAATTGACGAGAAAAAAAATTGGAGAGTGCAGTATTTCGCTTCTAAATATTATTTGTACTTTATTTTTTATTTTATTTTTTTTTCTACTTTGGCTGTTTCCCCCTATATGTCAAATTTATTGAAATTTCTTACTGAAATATAGTAAATTATAATATATTGATAAATTCTATTTTTTTAATTAAATGTAATCATATTCTGCAGAATTGATAGTACTTGCAACCTTAGAATCAAGCAAACACTGATCTCTAGGTTATACTATACAGGTACTATAATGCTGATATTGATTCTTAAAGATGAAGACTGGTAACATGTACATGGATAGCACTGATGTGTCCGTTGGCAAGAAGATACATACTGCTTATGTTTGAAGTGAAAATAGTCATATATTCAAATAATTATACAAAATACATGGCAGCTGAAAATATATCTGTCAGATCCAAGACCCAGTAACCAGCTCAACCTAAATTAATTACTAAGAATTTTAATGTAGACTAAGCTAAAAGAACTAGTTTAGTTTAATTAAATCTCACTCATGTTAATTGATAGCACATGAGTTGTTTTTAAAACATGGTATTAATTACCATTATGTTTTCATTGATCAAGGATTTCAAGCAGCTGTTTCTATGCCTGTGATGTCCTCTACTTATGTCAAAAACTTCCATGAAAGGGGTGGTCTCAATTAAAGCAAACTATTCCATTAAAAACAACACAAAATATTATATACAATGCTTAATCATTCAGGGGAATAGTAGTGTGTAGCGGATAGAATTATCATTATGAGATGAAGACAGCATTTAATGCTGGTATTCAGAACAAAAGTAATAACAATAATATTGTTTTCTACATAGCCACATTTCCCACCAAAATCAGCAGTCTGATAAGCATTAGGCAGTGATAAAAAACTAAATAAATGGGCAGTAGTGTCTCTTAATGGCCTGCCCATCCTCACGCTTGCCATCACCAGTTTTGAGGCAAAGAAATGTTGTATTCTTGGTGGATGGGATATCCAGCCCTTTGATCCTTTATCCTTTTTTAGTTGATACTTTTGGCGCAATGGGAATGTAAATCTGGTATTCTGTTACCCCTCCCCATTGTTGACGTCTTATTTGTCATCATAAATACCCACTCGAATGGCAGTGGAAATAAGTTGGACTTTTTGGGGTGGGTTTTAACACGGGGTTGTCACTTCTTAAGTCGAGTGTATAACCCTCTTCTTATCACTATCGTGGTTCTCATTTTCTGTTTCCTTCTATAAGGGATATAGAATATAGTAATAATATTACTATTATTATTATTATTTGTATTATTATTATTATTATTATTATTCTTATTATTTCATTATTATTATTATTATTATTATTATTATTATTATTATTATTATTAATGCCAGTTATTTCATAACAACAGAATAAGAAGTTCATCCAACTCTTGGAACATAAGAGTATGAGAGAGAGTTATTCCATTTTTTGGAGTGAGAACTCATACCCCCATATATAAAGGTAATACGAACATATTTCTTGCTAATTTAGTGCATTTAATGAGAAATTTTATTATCCATAGTAAGAGCAGATATTCTAACATTTGGTGTTTTATCTCTGAGGTATTGCAACTTGAAGCAAGATGATTCACTTACGAGATTTTAGTAATATTGAAAGATAATACATATTAATTGAGAAATAATATTGGCTACACTGAGATATGACAGATTTACATGAGAGAATGCATTACTTATGAAGAAAGAAACTTGGTGGGGAAAAATATATTCATATTATTTGCGAGAGATAACACTATTTTTTAGTGATGCTTTTCCACCTGCTATAATGTATAAATGAAAACTTGTGACACACACGGGGAAGAGTGCAAGGAGACATCAATCGATATCGGGAAAGGTAATGAGAGATAACCTTCTCTCTCTCTCTCTCTCTCTCTCTCTCTCTCTCTCTCTCTCTCTCTCTCTCTCTCTCTCTCTCTCTCTCTCTCTCTCTCTCTCTCTCTCTCTCTCTCTCTCTCTCTCTCTCTCTCTCTCTCTCTCTCTCTCTCTCCTCTCTCCTCTCTCTCCTCTCTCTCTCTCTCAAGAGAACTCGAGGCTCTCTGTATATCAGGAATATGCAAGTTTGTGAAGCTACTCTAGCAACAAAGTGTTACCATCTTACATTTATGGCATTATAATTCCTTATGGTTAGCTTTTTAAAAACTGGTCACTAGTGTATAATGCTAGTTGACATGTACTGTATAGAGGTGATCATATGGTTTAGTGAGTCACTTTTTTTAGACTATCTTGGAACTTTATAGTGTCCATAAAAACCAGTCTTAGACAATTTAGGAAACAGAAATGGGGTATATTCTTCATTGGAAGAAAGCAGCCAAGTTATAAAATAGTCATAGAGGCATACCACCTTTGCATCAAGTAGCAACCACCAGCCCCCGGCCTGAACTTCCCTGAAAATGGAAATTACCGAATTCCCAAGATGTACACAACACAGTAAAAGAACGAGGAGGTACTGTTTATATATATATATATATATATATATATATATATATATATATATATATATATATATATATATATATATATATATATATATATATATATGTGTGTGTGTGTGTGTGTGTGTGTGTGTGATTACCTAATTGTGATTACCTAATTGTGTTTACGGGAAAGAGCCCAAAGCTCGTATCTTCCCGTCTTCTGATCGGTTCCATTTTTAGACTTAGTGATACTTATCGTACCTGTCCTTAAAACTATGGATTGAGATAGCATTAACTACCTCCTCGCTTAGCCAATTCCAATTATCAACTACTCTTACACTGAAAAAGTATTTCCTTACATCCTGCAAAGAAGTTTTCTTACCAAGCTTCAAACTATGACCTCTAGTTCTACAGCCAGCCATATCGAAATATCGATCCCTATCCACTCTATCATAACCATGAAGGAATTTAAAGACTGTCACCATATCCCCCCTTACTCTTCTAGCTTCGAGTGATGGCAAGTCTAATTCCCTCAGCCTCTCATCATAACCGAGATTGCGTATTTCTGGCACCAGTTTCGTGGCATGTCTTTGAACTTTTTCAAGCTTAGCTATGTGCTTTTTCAAGTGCGGATTCCAAAAGGGGGCTGCATATTCGAGTTTTGGCCTCACATAGGTTACATAAATATTTCTGAACATTTCCTTGTCCATGTGCCTGAAGGCTACCCTTACATTTGATAAGAATGCATATGCTGCCCTTACTACGCCAGTTATATGTATTTCTGGAGACAAATCTGCCAGTATGTTTACTCCTAGATCTCTCTCATTTTCTGTCTCTTGAAGTTGTACTCCAGCCACCGAGTAGTCAAGCTTGGGCCTTCTTGCACTTGTACCCATTCTCATTACCTTACATTTTGAGGTATTGAATTTCATTAGCCACTTTTCTGACCACTCATGCAGATTATTTAGATCCTCCTGAAGTTCTCTACCATTGTTCTCGATTTTTACTTTCTTCACAATCTTTGCATCATCTGCAAACATATTCATGAATGAATTTACAGACTCTGCTAGGTCATTTACATATACAAGGAACAAAAGTAGCCCTAAAACTGAACCCTGTGGAACTCCACTACAAACTCTTCTCCATTCAGACACTGAGTGTCTTACTCTAACCCTCTGTTCCCTTCCTTCTAAGTAAGTTTTTATCCATTCCAAGACATTTCCACCTATTCTAGCCATTGATTGCAGCTTCCTAATAAGTCTCCCATGTGGAACAGTGTCAAACGCTTTCTGGAAGTCTAGGAATATGCAATCTGCCCAGCCCTCTCCTTCCTGTAAGATTTGGCTTACCTCATCATAAAATTCTAATAAGTTTGTTACTGTTGATCTTCCTTCTCTGAAGCCATGTTGCCTCACTGACAAAAAGTTGAAGGATTCCAAGTGAAGAGAGATATGTTTCCTTAGTAGTTTCTCCATAACTTTGCAAACTATGCTGGTCAAGGAAACTGGTCTATAGTTCAGAGCCGAATCCCTCCTTCCCTTTTTGAAGATAGGTATCACATCTGCTTGTTTCCAGCATCTTGGAATCTCCCCCGACTCCAGTGACTCCTTAAATATGATACTTAGTGCCACTGATATTGTGTTTGCGCATTTTTTAAGCACATGAGGGGATATGTCATCAGGACCTGTAGCTTTATGAACATCTAAATCCATCAGCGCTTTGCATACCTCTGTGGCTGTAAGGTTGATGTTCTCTAATACCGGCCCTTGAGCTTCTATCACTGCAATCTGAGGGGGTGGGGTATTTTCTACTGTAAATACTGACTGAAACTCCTTGTTCAATTCTTTGCAGATCTCTTCATCCGTCTCAGTGATGCTTCCATCCGCTCTCTTTAGCCTTAAAACCTGTTCTTTTACCTTCAGTTTTCCTCTGATAAAGCTGTGGAAAAGCTTGGGATTTTCTTTAGCCTTCCTGGTGATGTCCCTCTCATAATCTCTCTCTGCCTCTCTCCTTTTACTTAGGTAGTCATTTCTTGCTCTTTTGTAGGTTTGCCAGGCATTTATGTTTTTTCTCCTCCTATACCTTTTCCAGCATTTGTCTCTCCACTCCTTAGCTCTTTTACACCCATTATCGAACCATTTCTCTCTGGCATGAATTACACCTACTTTGGTGACAGGTATGCAGCAATCTACTATCTTCCCATATTTCTCACAAAAGATGTCATACATTTCTTGTACAGATTTGTTGTAAAATAAGGTTCTCCAGTCACTAACTGCAAAAAGCTCATTCATTTTGATGTAATCTCCTTTCGGATAGTTCCTCCTCATGTCCTCAGTACCTCTACTCTCAGGAAGAATGTCTTCAATGATATACTCCATCAACAACACACAGTGGTCACTCTTTCCAATTGGTGGTTCATACTCAATATTTTCAATATCCAACACATTATCTGTGAACACTAGATCAAGTAGTGATGGCTCATCCCCACCCCTGGCTCTTGTTGGTTCCATTACATGTTGGTGTAGGAAATTCCCTTGTACGCAATCTAGGAATCTTGCCCCAAATGAGTCCTCACCACTGTGTGGGTCAAGATATATCCAATCTATCTCTTTATGATTAAAGTCTCCCATAATCAAAATCCTACATTTTTTCTCCCGTGCCATGTTAACAACTGAGTTTATGACTTCAATAGTACCTATATGACTTTCCTCATATATTTCAAGCCTATTTTGATTGCTTGGTGGGTTGTATACAACAGTTATTATAATGCTCTCTGACCCAGTATTTATGCGAGCAACAAGAAATTCCCTGAACTCACTTTCTATAGCCAAGTTTATTTCTTCAACTTGAATCCTCTCACTTATGAGCAGTGCTATCCCTCCACCAGTCCTCTCAGATCTTTCGACCCTTAGTATTCTGAAGCCCTTAGGTAAAACTGTGACACTGTTTATGTCCTCACTCAACTTAGTCTCTGTAATTGCTACTATATCTGCCTTACTGTTGTGAATCCTATCTTTTAATTCTACTGCCTTACCAGCTAATCCATCAGCATTTGTGTATAACAATCTTAATGAGGCCCCATCCCCTGATCTTCTGTCATTATCTTCTTTATCTCCCCTTTGTCTGGAAGAACTCTGTAATGAAAATTTTTCTTCTCTTCTTCATTTCTTTCATCATTTAACCTTCTTGCCTCTTACAACAAGTTTTTGATCTTTCCCATCTCTTCCTGTGTTCTGTATCGTCTAATGAACACTTCTTTGCATTCTTGAAGGTCTTTTAGACTTTTTTTTCTCAACAATATTTCCCTACATGTTTCCCCTCTCTCAAAGGTTACTTTTGTTGGTCTCGGCTTTCCTTCCCTCGAATATTTACCTAATTGGTGTATGTTTACAATATCCTCAGGACCACATACTACTCCAAGCTTTCTTATCAGGTCTACAACGCTAGCTTTATTTTCTTCAAGTCTCCCCTGCCATGTTGGCTCCTGTGATTCACTTATGCCTGAGATTACCACTGTCTTCTCCTTATCAAGTGCCTGTCTGATGAGTGGGTTTGCCCTTTCCATCACAACGTCTTTCATTTTTTCGATTACTGTCTCTTTATAGTCAACTGTTTGTATGTTTTCCAGTGCCACCACCTTTACAGCCTCTTTTACTGCCACATTCCCCTTTAGTGCATCAGCAAAGGACGTTTTCATGGCATCATTTTCCATATTCAGCTCCTGGAACTCTTTTCTGAACTGTTCAATGTTTTCCTTAATCTGAACATTCCAAGCAGCAATCTCGTCTCTCTCAGAAGAGAGCAGTGAACTAACATCTAATTTCTTTAGGTTGTCATTCAGCTGTTTGTTTTTATCTTCTTGTTTAGAAATTCTAGATTCTAGTTGACTCTTTTCCCCTTCCAGCTTCTTTATTCTTTTTTCTAGTTCCTTTCTCTCCTGCCCTTGTGCTTTATTTGCTTCCTCCAAAGATCTTATTTGTTCTCTGAGTGTTTCATTCTCTTTCATTTCTCCATCCATATTCCGAATTTTATCATCAAGGCTTATAACCATTTCCTCTAACTTCTTGATTCTCTGTTTAAGTCCCCTGATGACTACCCCTTCTCCCGACCCATGGGTGGGAGAGGTTTGGGACAGAGATGGCTTCATTTTTATGTTCTCCCTCTCACAGAATATAGAAAGAAGACGAGAAAGAGGAAAAAAAAAGAAAAGAGAAAAACTTCTAATTTAGCTTCACACAGAATTTTTATATCTCCATATAAGTGCTATTTAGTGACTCAGTTTGTCTCCTTTCTGGTAACACACATCTTAACTTAAAAACTTGACCATGGTAATTTAAGTATAAAAAGAAAAAGAAAAACAAAAGTCAAACCTGAAGGAAAATTCGAATTTGTGTTTGAGGTGGCACCCACCTGTTTCTGTTATATATTCTTCCTAACTGATAAACTGACTTGCTAACCAAGATATGTTATCACAGGATTAGACTTTACATTTAACTCAATATATATACAAAATAACAAAATAGTAAAAGAGAAAGCTAAAAGAAAAGCAAAAAAAATGAAGAAAATAAGATTGCTGTACTACTTGGCAACTTAACTCAGTACTGTTGACAGGTGGGTATTTGGTAATTTTTTTTTCTTTTATTATTCAATTTTTTCGTGTATCAAACTAACTAACTAGTTAATATAAATGGGAAGGATACTGATTTTAACAATATATAGAACCACAGGATCAGGTAAACGGCTCAAGAGCTTTCCCCAGTTTACACAAAAAATTAGGTAATGTGATGTGATGGCTCCACCTCTGGCAACTCTTCTAGATTTCCCTCAAGGCAGAACTGGACGGCAGCTTCTCTCTCTTCCTCACGAAAAAGTTCTCAATTTTTTTCCTTTAATATGAACAGTCTCGTCTTACAACAAATATAAGTTTTTGTACTCACAATACTCTGCAGGATTTCAGATTTATGGAAATTATGGTAAAGTTTTCCACTAAGCACTTAGTCACTCGAAACAGTTAAAAATTTAAGCGGAGCAATTCCGTGTGTCACTGAACGCGCGGTATGTATGTGTGTGTGTGTGTGTGTGTGTGTGTGTGTGTGTGTGTGTGTGTGATTACCTAATTGTGTTTACGGGAAAGAGCACAAAGCTCGTATCTTCCCGTCTCCTGATCGCTTCCATTTTATACTTAGTGATACTTATCATACCTGTCCTTAAAACTATGGATTGAGATAGCATTAACTACCTCCTCGCTTAGCCAATTCCAATTATCAACTACTCTTACACTGAAAAAGTATATCCTTACATCCTGCAAAGAAGTTTTCTTACGAAGCTTCAAACTATGACCTCTAGTTCTAGAGCCAGCCATATCAAAATATCGATCCCTATCCACTCTATCATAACCATGAAGGAATTTAAAGACTGTCACCATATCCCCCCTCACTCTTCTAGCTTCGAGTGATAGTAAGTCTAATTCCCTCAGCCTCTCATCATAACTGAGATTGCGTATTTCTGGCACCAGTTTCGTGGCATGTCTTTGAACTTTTTCAAGCTTAGCTATGTGCTTTTTCAAGTGCGGATTAAAAAAAAAAAAAAAAAAAAAAAAAAACATTTATTTCCATTTTGTACAATGGTTATTCAACATTAATAGTAACTTATAAGTAGACATGTAATTAAACTAACAAATAAGAGGGTTAGACATATAGTTAAATTAAATGTAGCTTTCATAGAAAATAATAATGCTGTAATAAAAATGTTACAATAATGTTAATAATAAAGTAGTAAGTATGCCACTAGATACAGGATCGTTATTATTGGCATCATTTCCATATTTGTTTCCTTACAATGAGAATAATTAGTTCTTAATGAGCAGCAACTATTTGTCCAAAAGAAAACTATATAGTTTGCCTTTGAAAGCTGTGAAAGAGGATGCATTTTTAAGATGCTCTGGAATATTATTTCAGAGTGTTGGCCCTTTGATAGTGATCATCTTTGAACCTGCTTCTGTGTTTGTTCTGTGAATAAAGAGCTCACTGCTCTGTCTTGTGTTGGTTCCCCTTATATCCCTGAATGTTTTTAAATCAAATAGCCAGCTAGGATAATGATGGTCCAAAATTTTGAATACAAAAACATAAATAGCATAAGCGACCTTATTTTCTGCCCGCAGCCACCCAAGTTTATTGAGAGCTGGTGTGATGTGGTCATATTTTCTTATTCCTCCCAGGGCAACTCGAGCTGCAAAATTAATAAGCTTCTGTATTCTGTTTATCTGAGTCTTAGTGGTAGCTCCCCAAACAGTTGTGCAGTAATTAATGTGACTTAGGGCTAGAGATTCAACAACATTTATTCGAGTGGTAGTCTCAAAATTGTCTTTTATACGTGATAAGTACATTAATGTTCCTGTAACCTTTTTGCATACTTTATCTATGTGGGAATCAAACAACATGTGGTTATCAAAGTGAATTCCTAGGTTTTTGACTGTTTTGCTAGGTGTGATAATATTGTCGCAAAAATTAATTGTTGTGTTTTCTGGAATTTGTGCTATGTGGAACCTTGAACCAATAAATATGCACTGTGTTTTACTTTCGTTAATTAACAGCCCAATTTCTTGGAAATAGGTATTAATTTTTGACAGAGTGTTTTCTGCTCTTAAAGTTAGCTCTGGGAGATTATTAATATCACCACTAAGGAGTAGTTGAGTGTCATCTGCATATTGTACGACTAGGCAGTCAGAAATGAAAGAAGATAGATCATTTACGTAAATGGAGAAGAGGATAGGACCAAGTACTGATCCCTGTGGAACACCAAATGATACATTTTTTGGCACAGAGATAATGTTGTTAAGACGTATGGACTGTTTACGATTAGATAGATACTCGCTAAACCAGCTTGGATCAATATTTAAGTTAATACATTTTCTTAAAAGAATTTCATGGTTTACACTGTCGAAGGCTTTTGATAAGTCTAATAAAATTAGTAAAGATATTTTTTTCATATCTATATTATTATATGTACTATTCGTAACTTTAAGCAGTGCAGTTTCCGTCGAAAGTTTCGGTCTGAAACCATGCTGGTTAATACTTATTATTCTATTTGATTCTAAATATGACATAAGTTGGCATGCAACAATTTTTTCTAATATTTTAGAGAAAATGGGTAGCAGGGAAATGGGACGATAGTTTGTCACATCTTCTCTGTCCCCCTTTTTATGCAGAGGTATTACATGTGCTATTTTCCAAGAGTCAGGAAACTTTTTAGTAACAATGGAAGTGTTCATAATAGTTAGAATATAGGATGCAATCATGGGTAGAGCATCTTTGATGAACTGAAATGGTATACCATCTGAACCATAAGAGCCAGAGTTTCTTAGGCTCTTTATGGTAAGAATTAGGGTAGCACAATCGATCGGAATTATCTTGAAGTACTCTCTTGTGTTTTCATTGGAAGAATTGTCATTTAAGCAATTACTCATATTCACTGAGTTGATGTTTTCTTGAGTTTTTTCATATGTATTTTTGCCAACGTTAGCAAAATAGTTATTAAAGTTTTCTGCTTTGTCTTTCAACTCCGTAATATTTTCATAACTTTCTGAGGTACTCTTTTCATTTGGTATCATGCTTCTTATCACTTTCCATGTTGCTGCTGTATCATGTCTAGAGTCATTAAATTGTTTTTTGTAAAAGTCTTTTTTACTTACACTGATGAGAGATCTGGCACGTTTCTTTTCTGTTTTATAACGTTCTCGGAGAGTCATATCATATCTATTCATTTTTAGCTCTTTTTGTATTTGATTTCTGATTTGCATTGCCTCTTTGATGTCATTAGTTAGCCAGGGGGCTGAGGGGCGGGTTATTTTTCTTGTTACAATGGGTGCACAACTATCTAAGCATTCAAGGAAGACTTTTGTTAGAATCTCAACCTGCAAATCGACGTTATCTGTGTATTTAATTCTATTAAGTGCATTTGTGTTGTTGATTAATGTTTCACAAAAGGGGGCTGCATATTCCAGTTTTGGCCTCAAATAGGTTACATAAATATTTCGGAACATTTCCTTGTCCATGTGCCTGAAGGCTACCCTTACATTTGATAAGAATGCATATGCTGCCCTTACTATGCCATTTATATGTATTTCTGGAGACAAATCTGCCAGTATGTTTACTCCTAGATCTCTCTCATTTTCTGTCTCTTGAAGTTGTACTCCAGCCACCGAGTAGTCAAGCTTGGGCCTTCTTGCACTTGTACCCATTCTCATTACCTTACATTTTGAAGTATTGAATTTCATTAGCCACTTTTCTGACCACTCATGCAGATTATTTAGATCCTCCTGAAGTTCTCTACCATTGCTCTCGTTTTTTACTTTCTTCACAATCTTTGCATCATCTGCAAACATATTCATGAATGAATTTACAGACTCTGCTAGGTCATTTACATATACAAGGAACAAAAGTGGCCCTAAAACTGAACCCTGTGGAACTCCACTACAAACTCTTCTCCATTCAGACACTGAGTGTCTTACTCTAACCCTCTGTTCCCTTCCTTCTAAGTAAGTTTTTATCCATTCCAAAACATTTCCACCTATTCTAGCCATTGATTGCAGCTTCCTAATAAGTCTCCCATGTGGAACAGTGTCAAACGCTTTCTGGAAGTCTAGGAATATGCAATCTGCCCAGCCCTCTCCTTCCTGTAAGATTTGGCTTACCTCATCATAAAATTCTAATAAGTTTGTTACTGTTGATCTACCTTCTCTGAAGCCATGTTGCCTCACTGACAAAATGTTGAAGGATTCCAAGTGAAGAGAGATATGTTTCCTTAGTAGTTTCTCCATAACTTTGCAAACTATGCTGGTCACGGAAACTGGTCTATAGTTCAGAGCCGTATCCCTCCTTCCCTTTTTGAAGATAGGTATCACATTTGCTTGTTTCCAGCATCTTGGAATCTCCCCCGACTCCAGTGACTCCTTAAATATGATACTTAGTGCCACTGATATTGTGTTTGCGCATTTTTTAAGCACATGAGGGGATATGTCATCAGGACCTGTAGCTTTATGAAAATCTAAATCCATCAGCGCTTTGCATACCTCTGTGGCTGTAAGGTTGATGTTCTCTAATACCGGCCCTTGAGCTTCTATCACTGCAATCTGAGGGGGTGGGGTATTTTCTACTGTAAATACTGACTGAAACTCCTTGTTCAATTCTTTGCAGATCTCTTCATCCGTCTCAGTGATGCTTCCATCCGTTCTCTTTAGCCTTAAAACCTGTTCTTTTACCTTCAGTTTTACTCTGATAAAGCTGTGGAAAAGCTTGGGATTTTCTTTAGCCTTCCTGGTGATGTCCCTCTCATAGTCTCTCTCTGCCTCTCTTCTTTTACTTAGGTAGTCATTTCTTGCTCTTTTGTAGGTTTGCCAGGCATTTATGTTTTTTCTCCTCCTATACCTTTTCCAGCATTTGTCTCTCCACTCCTTAGCTCTTTTACACCCATTATCAAACCATTTCTCTCTGGCATGAATTACACCTACTTTGGTGACAGGTATGCAGCAATCTACTATCTTCCCATATTTCTCACAAAAGACGTCATACATTTCTTGTACAGATTTGTTGTAAAATAAGGTTCTCCAGTCACTAACTGCAAAAAGCTCATTCATTTTGATGTAATCTCCTTTCGGATAGTTCCTCCTCATGTCCTCAGTGCCTCTACTCTCAGGAAGAATATTTTCAATGACATACTCCATCAACAACACACAGTGGTCACTCTTTCCAATTGGTGGTTCATACTCAATTTTTTTAATATCCAACACATTATCTGTGAACACTAGATCAAGTAGTGATGGCTCATCCCCACCCCTGGCCCTTGTTGGTTCCATTACATGTTGGTGTAGGAAATTCCCTTGTACGCAATCTAGGAATCTTGCCCCGAATGAGTCCTCACCACTGTGTGGGTCAAGATTTATCCAATCTATCTCTTTATGATTAAAGTCTCCCATAATCAAAATCCTACATTTTTTTTCCCGTGCCATGTTAACAACTGGGTTTATGACTTCAATAGTACCTATATGACTTTCCTCATAAAGTTCAAGCCTATTTTGGTTCCTTGGTGGGTTGTATACAACAGTTATTATAATGCTCTCTGACCCAGTATTTATGCGAGCAACAAGAAATTCCTTGAACTCACTTTCTATAGCCAAGTTTATTTCTTCGACTTGAATCCTCTCACTTATGAGCAGTGCTATCCCTCCACCAGTCCTCTCAGATCTTTCAACCCTTAGTATTCTGGAGCCCTTAGGAAAAACTGTGACACTGTTTATGTCCTCACTCAACTTAGTCTCTGTAATTGCTACTATATCTTCCTTACTGTTGTGAATCCTATCTTTTAATTCTACTGCCTTACCAGCTAATCCATCAGCATTTGTGTATAACAATCTTAATGAGGCCCCATCCCCTGATCTTCTGTCATTATCTTCTTTATCTCCCCTTTGTCTGGAAGAACTCTGTAATGAAAATTTTTCTTCTCTTCTTCATTTCTTTCATCATTTAACCTTCTTGCCTCTTACAACAAGTTTTTGATCTTTCCCATCTCTTCCTGTGTTCTGTATCGTCTAATGAACACTTCTTTGAATTCTTGAAGGTCTTTTAGACTTTTTTTTCTCAACAATATTTCCCTACATGTTTCCCCTCTCTCAAAGGTTACTTTTGTTAGTCTCAGCTTTCCTTCCCTCGAATATTTACCTAGTTGGTGTATGTTTACAATATCCTCAGGACCACATACTACTCCAAGCTTTCTTATCAGGTCTACAACCCTAACTTTATTTTCTTCAAGTCTCCCATGCCATGTTGGCTCCTGGGACTCGCTTATGCCTGAGATTACCACTGTCTTCTCCTTATCAAGTGCCTGTCTGATGAGTGGGTTTGCCCTTTCCATCACAACGTCTTTAATTTTCTCGATTACTGTCTCTTTATAGTCAACTGTTTGTATGTTTTCCAGTGCCACCACCTTTACAGCCTCTTTTACTGCCACATTCCCCTTTAGTGCATCAGCAAAGGAAGTTTTCATGGCATCATTTTCCATATTCAGCTCCTGGAACTCTTCTCTGAACTGTTCAATGTTTTCCTTAATCTGGACATTCCAAGCAGCAATCTCGTCTCTCTCAGAAGAGAGCAGTGAACTAACATCTAATTCCTTTAGGTTGTCATTCAGCTGTTTGTTTTTATCTTCTTGTTTAGAAATTCTAGATTCTAGTTGACTCTTTTCCCCTTCCAGCTTCTTTATTCTTTTTTCTAGTTCCTTTCTCTCCTGCTTTATTTGCTTCCTCCAAAGATCTTATTTGCTCTCTGAGTGTTTCATTCTCTTTCATTTCTCCATCCATATTCCGAATTTTATCATCAAGGCTTATAACCATTTCCTCTAAATTCTTGATTTTCTGTTTAAGTCTCCTGATGGCTACCCCTCCTACCGACCCATGGATGGGAGAGGTTTGGGACAGAGATGGCGTCATTTTTATGTTCTCCCTCTCACAGAAAAAAAAGAGAGAGAGAGAGAGAAACTTTTAATTAAGCTTCACACCGAATTTTTATATCTCCATATAAGTGCTATTTAGTGACTCAGTTTATCTCTTTTCTGGTAACACACATCTTAACTTAAAAACTTGACCATGGTAATTTAAGGATAAAAAGAAAAAGAAGAAAAAATGCAACAAAACAAAAGTCAAACCTGAAGGAAAAATTCGAACCTGTGTCTGAGGTGGCACCCACCTGTTTCTGCTATATATTCTTCCTAACTGATAAACTCACTTGCTAACCAAGATATGTTATCACAGGATTAGACTTTACATTTAACTCAATATATATACAAAATAAAAACAAAATAGTAAAAGAGAAAGCTAAAAGAAAAAGCAAAAAAAAAAAAATGAAGAAAATAAGACAGCTGTACTACTTGGCAACTTAACTCAGTACTGTTGACAGGTGGATATATATATATTTTTTTTTACTTATTCAATTTTTTCGTGTATCAAACTAACTAACAAGTTAATATATATATATATATATATATATATATATATATATATATATATATATATATATATATATATATATATATATATATATATATATATGGCAGGAGTACAACTTCAAGAGACCAGCATAGTTTGCAAAGTTATGGAGAAACTACTAAGGAAACATATCTCTCTTCACTTGGAATCCTTCAACTTTTTGTCAGTGAGGCAACATGGCTTCAGAGAAGGAAGATCAACAGTAACAAACTTATTAGAATTTTATGATGAGGTAAGCCAAATCTTACAGGAAGGAGAGGGCTGGGCAGATTGCATATTCCTAGACTTCCAGAAAGCGTTTGACACTGTTCCACATGGGAGACTTATTAGGAAGCTGCAATCAATGGCTAGAATTAGGTGGAAATGTCTTGGAATGGATAAAAACTTACTTAGAAGGAAGGGAACAGAGGGTTAGAGTAAGACACTCAGTGTCTGAATGGAGAAGAGTTAGTAGTGGAGTTCCACAGGGTTCAGTTTTAGGGCTACTTTTGTTCCTTGTATATGTAAATGACCTACCAGAGTCTGTAAATTCATTCATGAATATGTTTGCAGATGATGCAAAGATTGTGAAGAAAGTAAAAAACGAGAACAATGGTAGAGAACTTCAGGAGGATCTAAATAATCTGCATGAGTGGTCAGAAAAGTGGCTAATGAAATTCAATACCTCAAAATGTAAGGTAATGAGAATGGGTACAAGTGCAAGAAGGCCCAAGCTTGACTACTCGGTGGCTGGAGTACAACTTCAAGAGACAGAAAATGAGAGAGATCTAGGAGTAAACATACTAGCAGATTTGTCTCCAGAAATACATATAAATGGCATAGTAAGGGCAGCATATGCATTCTTATCAAATGTAAGGGTAGCCTTCAGGCACATGGACAAGGAAATGTTCAGAAATATTTATGTAACCTATTTGAGGCCAAAACTTGAATATGTAGCCCCCTTTTGGAATCCGCACTTGAAAAAGCACATAGCTAAGCTTGGAAAAGTTCAAAGACATGCCACGAAACTGGTGCCAGAAATACGCAATCTCGGTTATGATGAGAGGCTGAGGGAATTAGACTTACCATCACTCGAAGCTAGAAGAGTGAGGGGGGATATGGTGACAGTCTTTAAATTCCTTCATGGTTATGATAGAGTGGATAGGGATCGATATTTTGATATGGCTGGCTCTAGAACTAGAGGTCATAGTTTGAAGCTTCGTAAGAAAACTTCTTTGCAAGATGTAAGGAAATACTTTTTCAGTGTAAGAGTAGTTGATAATTGGAATTGGCTAAGCGAGGAGGTAGTTAATGCTATCTCAATCCATAGTTTTAAGGACAGGTATGATAAGTATCACTAAGTCTAAAATGGAAGCGATCAGGAGACGGGAAGATACGAGCTTTGGGCTCTTTCCCGTAAACACAATTAGGTAATAACAATTAGGTAATCACACACACGAAACTGGTGCCAGAAATACGCAATCTCAGTTATGATGAGAGGCTGAGGGAATTAGACTTACCATCACTCGAAGCTAGAAGAATGAGGGGGGATATGGTGACAGTCTTTAAATTCCTTCATGGTTATGATAGAGTGGATAGGGATCGATATTTTGATATGGCTGGCTCTAGAACTAGAGGTCATAGTTTGAAGCTTCGTAAGAAAACTTCTTTGCAGGATGTAAGGAAATACTTTTTCAGTGTAAGAGTAGTTGATAATTGGAATTGGCTAAGCGAGGAGGTAGTTAACGCTATCTCAATCCATAGTTTTAAGGACAGGTATGATAAGTATCACTAAGTCTAAAATGGAACCGATGAGGAGACGGGAAGATACGAGCTTTGGGCTCTTTCCCGTAAACACAATTAGGTAATAACAATTAGGTAATCACACACACGAAACTGGTGCCAGCAATACGCAATCTCAGTTATGATGAGAGGCTGAGGGAATTAGACTTACCATCACTCGAAGCTAGAAGAGTGAGGGGGGATATGGTGACAGTCTTTAAATTCCTTCATGGTTATGATAGAGTGGATAGGGATCGATATTTTGATATGGCTGGCTCTAGAACTAGAGGTCATAGTTTGAAGCTTCGTAAGAAAACTTCTTTGCAGGATGTAAGGAAATACTTTTTCAGTGTAAGAGTAGTTGATAATTGGAATTGGCTAAGCGAGGAGGTAGTTAATGCTATCTCAATCCATAGTTTTAAGGACAGGTTTGATAAGTATCACTAAGTCTAAAATGGAACCGATGAGGAGACGGGAAGATACGAGCTTTGGGCTCTTTCCCGTAAACACAATTAGGTAATAACAATTAGGTAATCACACACACGAAACTGGTGCCAGCAATACGCAATCTCAGTTATGATGAGAGGCTGAGGGAATTAGACTTACCATCACTCGAAGCTAGAAGAGTGAGGGGGGATATGGTGACAGTCTTTAAATTCCTTCATGGTTATGATAGAGTGGATAGGGATCGATATTTTGATATGGCTGGCTCTAGAACTAGAGGTCATAGTTTGAAGCTTCGTAAGAAAACTTCTTTGCAGGATGTAAGGAAATACTTTTTCAGTGTAAGAGTAGTTGATAATTGGAATTGGCTAAGCGAGGAGGTAGTTAATGCTATCTCAATCCATAGTTTTAAGGACAGGTATGATAAGTATCACTAAGTCTAAAATGGAACCGATGAGGAGACGGGAAGATACGAGCTTTGGGCTCTTTCCCGTAAACACAATTAGGTAATAACAATTAGGTAATCACACACACGAAACTGGTGCCAGAAATACGCAATCTCAGTTATGATGAGAGGCTGAGGGAATTAGACTTAACATCACTCGAAGCTAGAAGAGTGAGGGGGGATATGGTGACAGTCTTTAAATTCCTTCATGGTTATGATAGAGTGGATAGGGATCGATATTTTGATATGGCTGGCTCTAGAACTAGAGGTCATAGTTTGAAGCTTCGTAAGAAAACTTCTTTGCAGGATGTAAGGAAATACTTTTTCAGTGTAAGAGTAGTTGATAATTGGAATTGGCTAAGCGAGGAGGTAGTTAATGCTATCTCAATCCATAGTTTTAAGGACAGGTATGATAAGTATCACTAAGTCTAAAATGGAAGCGATGAGGAGACGGGAAGATACGAGCTTTGTGCTCTTTCCCGTAAACACAATTAGGTAATCACACACACACACACACACACACACACACACACACACACACACACACACACACATATATATATATATATATATATATATATATATATATATATATATATATATATATATATATATATATATATATATACACACACGTCACGAACTCCCTTTTCTACTAAGGGCTAGGACGGTTGCCTTCTTACGAAGGACTTGTTTTGGCAGCTGTAATCGTTACCCTGAGTGTATGCCCTTACTAACCTCAGTCCGTGACGGGGCGCGAACCCTCGACCTGCCGCCTAATATATATATATATATATATATATATATATATATATATATATATATATATATATATATATATATATATATATCTTTTGCTCACTTTATGAGGATTCAATGGTAACGTGTGGAACCCTCCAACGATTTTGTAAGAATTCATAAAGTAAAAGTTAGTAGCTTATGTTTGCTTTCCTTTGTATATTTTTTCAGGTTATATCAGTTTTTTATCCTTTGCAGCTGTTTTTGTAATAATAATAATAATAATAATAATAATAATAATAATAATAATAATAATAATAATAATAATAATAATAATAATAATAATAATAATAATAATAACAATAATAATAAACTTTTATTTCTCGAAGTCTACTTTGGGTATAACAGTCCAAAATAATACAACAGAATAAACATCGTATCTAATTTTACAGTATAAAAATGAATGCAGACAGCATATAAGATGAATATTAAAACGTCTAATTCGAAAATGTATACTTTTCAGTCTCTTCCAAAGGGTGAAACCCGTGATAATCATGGCTCTGCGCGTTCTGGTCTTGCTTTTGGAATCACAGGTTTTTGTGATTGTCGAATGGTTCTTCCACAGAATGGCTAAATGTGTTAATATGCTTGGTCTATTATGGTGTAATAACTAGTATTCACTTGTACACAAGTGTCACCACATACTCAATTTACCCTTAGCTCCTTTATGGCTGGTGTTGGTTAATCAAACATTTTCCCTTGACCAACAACGATTTTAGTGGCATTTTTTTTTTTTTTACCTTGCTTAACAGACTTTTATTGAGGCAGCTCATTATCACTGAATAAAAGGATATGCATCTAACATCTAGAGCCTCTAATTTTATCAACTCTGCTGTGGCTGTCAAATAGATTTTTATTTCGATAAAAGCAGAACATACCGTTTGCTTTGCTACAAACATTTTCGACATGAGATTCAGATGATAAAATACTGTCAAGAATTATCTCGTGTTCCTAAGGAAATGGTCTAAAATGAGGAGGTCCTACCTTAATATTTAGTTCTCTGGTTATACTATCACTATAAGCCTTCAATACAATAAATAAAAATTGAGAGTTCTACTTGAATTTACTTTCAATTCATTTTTTGTAGTATATTACTCATTCAACAGTGGATTCCATTTCTAAGATTAAGAGATCAAGCTGTTTTATATTTTTGGAGAGAAGAAACTGGGTATCGTCTGCAGATTGAACAAGCATGACATTCTATTCTACACTTTGTAAAACAATCATAACTATATTGAAAAGTATGGAACCGAGTGCTGACCCTTTACGGACACAAAGTCAACAGGAAACTTAATACGTGGTTTTCTATTTTAACTGACTACATGCCACTGGTTTGATAGTTTATTAAACCAGAAATTATCATTATCTAAAGCTTTCATATTCCTTAATAATATCTTATGCGAGACATTGTCAAAAACTTTCGAGAAGTCACATAGGGCAAGCAACTGTATCTCATTCTTATAAATGTTTTTGTATAATGAGTCAGTGACTTGTGTTAAGGCAGTTTGTGTTGTACAGTGACTTGTGTTAAGGCAGTTTATGTTGTACAGTGACTTGTGTTAAGGTAGTTTGTGTTGTACACCTTTCCTGAAGCTGTGTTGGGATTTCGAAAATAGATGATTTCTTGACATGTACCCATGCAACTGAGTCACTATCATTTCACCTAATATTTTGATGAACTTGAGGGAGGGGGTAATTTAGCGCCCCTTAATTGGAAGAAGGATATAACTTTTTAAAAAAATTTAGAAGTTATTACAGGACCGGTCAGTGACGTTTAATAATAGTGTAATATTAGTGTGATACTGTAATATTTATTCCTGGGTGTTATATTTTTACATTCTATCTTTTGTTGTAAATATATTTAGAGAATACCCTTCTTTATATTGTGGAATAAAGACATTTTATTTTTTTATTGTGTTATCTATATATTTATTTTCCATGTTAAAGGTTTCCGTTTCCGACCCTATGATATTTAAAACGGCTTTATTCCTGGACATAAATTGTGATGAGACTTCATTAATTTGTATGTCCCTATGACAGCAGATTTTTTTTTTTTTTTTGTGGGGGAAAGCCATAATTACTATGTATATCCAAGCATGGGGTAAGTCACAATGCAATATGTGAATTATTTTTAGCATTTTTTCATCAATCTTCATACAGCATTAATATTTTACTATATATATTATCATCTCCAACTTCACTATTCCGAATTCTGAAGAATATTTTAGATTATTAATGCTGAGAGAATACCTATTCAAGCTATCCATTTATAATGATGCGATAATACCATATTCTTAGGTTTTATGTTTCATTATTAGTCCCCATTATGGGGGGTGGACACAGAATGAAGCTGGGAAATTAGGGTTTGATACCCTTCATTACTCCCCTCCGCGCTCGAATGTGGGTCTGTCACATCCCGGGTCGAGCAGTCAAACTACAGCGTTACGGCATCCTCCCCGTAGATTGTCGTTTAAGGAGTAGCATATTTTACACATCTAGCTAAAATATTATATCAAGAAGTTATCATATGTGGTTTCATTGAAATGAAATATATATATATATATATATATATATATATATATATATATATATATATATATATATATATATATATATATATATATATATATATATATATATATAATATATATATATATATATATATATATATATATATATATATATATATATTTTTTAAATATTTAGTTTGAAGCACAAGCCATGAAACCAGTCCCAAGGAGGATTTGCTAGGGCTGCAAACAAAATTGTGGTAAATCGTAAAAGGTAGGCTTCATCGGAAACATAGATGACATTTGCGAGAAATTACACTGAAATGTAAGTTGTCTCTAGTTTTGTATCTCAATAGCTTTTGAAGGGCATTTCAAGTGTCTTGGACATTTTTTTTTTTTTTTTTTTTTTTTTTTTTTTTACGAGCTAAAAAATTTAAATTGGTCTCATCGGGCCTGGACACGAAGAAAACATATGAGAGAAACAGAGATGGGGAAGGTTGTGACTTATCAGATGTGAAGGGATAATAAGAGATGTAAGCATAGAAAAAGAACAGTAACTGAAGGGAGACTTAATATCGAACTGTCCATAAGATGTGGTAACTAAAGATCACTTAAAATCAGTTGAACCAGGGATTAAAAAAAAAAAGTATGGGAAAATATTAAAATATGAGTATTATTAACCTGCTTGGCAAAGTTCTTGTGCTATAATTTACCTCTTTTTCAAAATTCGGTAAAAAAAAAATTCGATGAATAAATAATTTTAATAATCAATAATTAAATTAAGATAGGAATTCTGAAATTTAATATCTTAGTTATTGTATGAGAGAGAGAGAGAGAGAGAGAGAGAGAGAGAGAGCATTGTTTTGTAGAATTTAATGGTTTTCATAATTTCAAAACAGACCATGAAGAAATGTGGTTAGGATATTTATGAAATCATATCCTTGCTCGTTTTCTTAGTCTGGCTAAGTCAGATAGATATTTCTTTTTATTTACAAATAAAGTTGGCTCTAATAAATTATTTAAACTTCATACATATCAACTATAATATCCCTCTCCTTAGATATATTATTCCCAGACATCGATTTTTTAACACTGTCAATTGCTTCCCTTGTCAATGGATTTTTCAACTTTCTTAAATAGAAAAAAATAAATAAAAAAAATGAAAAGTTCAGACAACTGTTCATATCTTTGATGCCCTATTTTTTCTTTATAAAAGTAAATCAAATGTGTTTTCACTATTAGATTAAGAGAAGGAAGACGTAAGAGTTTATTCTGGTCTTGTGGTCAATTACGAGGTGAGCCTGTAATACGTCCACTTTCTTGCGAGTGTAACGAATTTAGAAACGAGCATAAACGTCACCATTTTGGCAGAATTTTAAAAGTTATATGTTATGTTCAGGTTGTTTTTTTACACAAATCGTGTGTAGGTGTGAGTAATGCTCATTAAACAAAGAGACACTCAGGGTTACTAGTGTCTTGTTTTAAACACCAAGACAACTACAGTAGCCTTGGTGCAGAACTTGAAGTCTTGAGGGTCGTGTTTGTGAAACCTTTGTGTCAGAGGGCATTGCATCATTGAGCACTGCAGCATCTGGAAGACTGTTTCTTATTTTCGACCTCAAAGTTAATAAGACAGAAAATTAATGCCTTTGGTGTATAATTACCTAATTGTGCCTACGGGATAGAGCCTTATGCTCGTAGCTTACCGTCTCCTGGTCTCCTCCATTTTTTTTTTTTTTTTTTTTTTTTTTTTTTTTTTAAGATTGTGACACCAGGACGGTCCAAGAAAAAATGAATAAATCTGCCCTCATCGAGCCTGGGCACGAAGTAAACTTGACGAACAGCGAAGAGTGTGTGGTATGCTGAGGTGATTGGAGCTAGGCCAGGAGGAAGACCTAGAATAAGATGGTGGATGGCGTGAAAAGGGCATTGGATGAACATGGAATGTCAGTGGAGCAGGGAAGAGAGCGTGGAAGAGATAGGAATGAGTGGAGGAAGATTGTGTATTGGTGACACGGGCCAAAAGGAATTCTTGCACCTGCTAGCACAGCAAACTGTGTTGTACAGGTGTGAGGGGAGTTGCAATATGATGAAGCGGTGGAAGTAAACCAGCTGCAGCTGTCGGTCCCCAATGTAGAACATCCTTGTCGGCCTACCTTTATGGGTGACCCAAGCAGGGTGATGGGGAGGGAAATGTGAAACTCTTTTATCCCCAAGGAGTAATTAAGGTATGATTAGATCATTGTGAATGCGTTTTTCTTGGCTCGGCCCCCCCTTACAAGGGGGAATGGGGCCATGTGTATGTGTGTGTGTGTGTGTGTGTGTATGTATATATATATATATATATATATATATATATATATATATATATATATATAGATAGATAGAGAGAGAGAGAGAGAGAGAGAGAGAGAGAGAGAGAGAGAGAGAGAGAGAGAGAGAGAGAGAGAGAGTAGTCACCGTGACAAAACGGTAGCATCCGCGACTTTGAGGGTTTGCACCACGCGGCAGTCTGAGGTTAGCAAGAGCATGCACTCAGGGTGACGACGGCATCTGCCAAAACAAGTCCTTCGCATGAAGGCAACCATCCACGCCCTTGGTAGAAAAGGGAGTAAGTGGCGAAAAACCGAATCAATCATATATATATATATATATATATATATATATATATATATATATATATATATATATATATATATATATATTATTCTGACTTTATTATTTATTTTTTTTATTATTGTGACACCATGACAGGCCAAAAATAAAATTAAAATAAATTTACCCTCATCGAGCCTAGGCAAGAAGAAAATATAAAGAGAAACGGAGATGGGGAGTATTGTGACTTGTCAGATGTGATCCTAATTGTGATTACCTAATTGTGTTTACGGGAAAGAGCCCAAAGCTCGTATCTTCCCGTCTCCTCATCGGTTCCATTTTAGACTTAGTGATACTTGTCATACCTGTCCTTGAAACTATGGATTGACATAGCATTAACTACCTCCTCGCTTAGCCAATTCCAATTATCAACTACTCTTACACTAAAAAAGTATTTCCTTACATCCTTCAAAGAAATTTTCTTACGAAGCTTCCAACTATGACCTCTAGTTCTAGAGCCAGCCATATCAAAATATCGATCCCAATCCACTCTATCATAACCATGAAGGAATTTAAAGACTGTCACCATATCCCTCCTCAATCTTCTAGCTTCGAGTGATGGTAAGTGTAATTCCCTCAGCCTCTCATCATAACTGAGATTACGTATTTCTGGCACCAGTTTCGTGGCATGTCTTTGAGCTTTTTCAAGTTTAGCTAAGTGCTTTTTCAAGTGTGGATTCCAAAAGTGGGCTGCATATTCGCGTTTTAGCCTCACATAGGTTACATAAATATTTCTAAGCATTTCCTTGTCTATGTGCCAGAGTTACCCTTACATTTGATAAGAATGCATATGCTACCCTTACTATGTCATTTATATGTATTTCTGGAGACAAATCTGCCAGTATGTTTACTCCTAGATCTCTCATTTTCTGTCTCTTGAAGTTGTACTCCAGCCACCGAGTAGTCAAGCTTGGGTCTTCTTGCACTTGTACCCATTCTCATTACCTTACATTTTGAAGTATTGAATTTCATTAGCCACTTTTCTGACCACTCATGCAGACTATTTAGATCTTCCTGAAGTTCTCTACCATTGTTCTCGTTTTTTACTTTCTTCACAATCTTTGCATCATCTGAAAATATATTCATGAATGAATTTACAGACTTTGGTAGGTAATATACATATACAAGGAACAAAAGTGGCTCTAAAACTGAACCCTGTGGAACTCCACTTCTAAGTCTTCTCCATTCAGACACTGAGTGTCTTACTCTAACCCTCTGTTCCCTTCCTTCTAAGTAAGTTTTTATCCATTCCAAAACATTTCCACCTATTCTAGCCATTGCTTGCAGCTTCCTAATAAGTCTCCCCTGTGGGACAGTGTGAAACGCTTTCTGAAAGTCTAGGAATATGCAATCTGCCCAGCCCTCTCTTTCCTGTAAGATTCGGCTTACCTCATCATAAAATTCTAATAAGTTTGTTATTGTTGATCTACATTCTCTGAAGCCATGTTGCCTCACTGACAAAAAGTTGAAGGATTCCAAGTGAAGAGAGATATGTTTCCTTAGTAGTTTCTTCATAACTTTGCAAACTATGCTGGTCAAGGAAACTGGTCTATAGTTCAGAGCTGTATCCCTCCTTCCCTTTTTGAAGATAGGTATCACATTTGCTTGTTTCCAGCATCTTGAAATCTCCCCCGACTCCAGTGACTTTTTAAATGATTCTTAGTGCCACTGATATTGAGCTTGCGCATTTTTTAAGCACATGAGGGGATATATCATCAGGACTTGTAGCTTTATGAACATCTAACTCCATCAGCACTTTGCATACCACTGTGGCTGTAAGGTTGGTGTTCTCTAATACCGGCCCTTGAGCTTCTATCTCTGTAATCTGAGGGGTTGGGGTATTTTCTACCGTAAATACTGACTGAAACTCCTTTTTCAATTCTTTGCAGATCTCTTCATCCGTCTCAGTGATGCTTCCATCCTCTCTCTTGAACCTTAAAACCTGTTCTTTTACCTTCAGTTTTCCTCTGATAAAGCTGTGGAAAAGCTTGGGATTTTCTTTAGCCTTCCTGGTGATGTCCCTCTCATAGTCTCTCTCTACCTCTCTTCTTTTACTTAGGTAATCATTTTTTGCTCTTTTGTAGGTTTGCCAGGCATTTATGTTTTTTCTCCTCCTATACCTTTTCCAGCATTTGTCTCTCCACTCCTTAGCTCTTTTACACTCATTATCGAACCACTTCTCTCTGGCATGAATTACACCTACTTTGGTGACAGATATGCAGCAATCTACTATCTTCCCATATTTCTCACAAAAGATGTCATACATTTCTTGTACAGATTTGTTGTAAAATAAGGTTCTCCAGTCAATAACTGCAAAAAGCTCATTCATTTTGATGTAATCTCCTTTCGGATAGTTCCTCCTCATGTCCTCAGTGCCTCTACTCTCAGGCAGAATATCTTCAATGATATACTCCATCAACAACACACAGTGGTCACTCTTTCCAATTGGTGGTTCATACTCAATTTTTTCAATATCCAACACATTATCTGTGAATACTAGACCAAGTAGTGATGGTTCATCCCCACCCCTGGCCCTCGTTGGTTCCATTACATGTTGGTGTAGGAAATTCCCTTGTACGCAATCTAGGAATCTTGCCCCGAATGAGTCCTCACCACTGTGTGGGTCAAGATTTATCCAATCTATCTCTTTACGATTAAAATCTCCCATAATCAAAATCCTACATTTTCTCTCCCATACCATGTTAACAACTGAGTTTATGACTTCAATAGTACCTATATGACTTTCCTCATAAGCTTCTAGCCTATTCTGGTTCCTTGGTGGGTTATATACAACAATTATTATAATGCTCTCTGACCCAGTATCTATGCGAGCAACAAGAAATTCCTTGAACTCACTTTCTATTGCCAAGTTTATTTATTCAACTTTAATCCTTTCACTTATGAGCAGTGCTATCCCTCCACCAGTCCTCTCAGATCTTTCAACCCTTAATATTCTGAAGCCCTTAGGAAAAACTGTGACACTGTTCATGTCCTTACTCAACTTAGTCTCTGTAATTGCTACTATATCTGCCTTACTGTTGTGAATCCTATATTTTAATTCTACTGCCTTACCAGCTAATACATCAGCATTTGTGTATAACAATGTTAATGAGGCCCCATCCCCTGATCTTCTGTCATTATCTTCTTTATCTCCCCTTTGTCTGGAAGAACTCTGTAACGAAAATTTTTCTTCTCTTCTTCAGTTCTTTCATCATTTAACCTTCTTGCCTCTTGCAACAAGTTATTGATATTTCCCATCTCTTCCTTTGCTCTGTATCGTCTAATGAACACTTCTTTGAATTCTTGAAGGTCTTTTAGACTTTTTTTTCTCATCAGTATTTCTACATGTCTCCCCTCTCTCAAAGGTTACTTTTGTTGGTCTCGGCTTTGCTTCCCTCGAATATTTGCCTAGTTGGTGTATGTTTACGATATCCTCAGGACCACAAACTACTCAAAGCTTTCTTATCAGGTCTACAACCCTAACTTTATTTTCTTCGAGTCTCCCATGCCATGTTGGCTCCTGGGATTTGCTTATGCCTGAGATTACCACTGTCTTCTCTTTATCAAGTGTCTGTTTTATCAGCGGATTTGCTCTTTCCATCATAATGTCTTTCATTTTTTCAATTACTGTCTCTTTATAGTCAACTGTTTGTATGTTTTCCAGTGCCACCACCTTTACAGCCTCTTTTACTGCCACATTCCCCTTTAGTGCATCAGCAAAGGAAGTTTTCATGGCATCTTGTTCCATATTCAGCTCCTGGAACTCTTTTCTAACTGTTCAATGTTTTCCTTAATCTGGATATACCAAGCTGCAATCTCGCCTCTCTCAGAAGAGAGCAGTGAACTAACATCTAATCCATTTAGGTTGTCATTCAGCTGTTTGTTGTTATCTTCTTGTTTAGAAATTCTGGTTTCTAGTTCACTCTTTTCCCCTTCCAGCTTCTTTATTCGTTTTTCTAAGTCCTTTCTCTCCTGCCCTTGTGCTTTATTTGCTTCCTCCAAAAATCTTATTTCCTCACTGAGTGTTTCATTCTCTTTCATTTCTCTATCCATATTCCAAATTTTATCATCAAGGCTTATAACCATTGCCTCTAAATCCTTGATTTTTTGTTTTAATCTCCTAATAGCTGCCCCTCCTCCCGACTTCACAGATGTGAAGAGATAACAAGACATGTGTGACGAATATCCAAGAATATTTGGTGTTGATGTAGGCATATTATATATATATATATATATATATATATATATATATATATATATATATATATATATATATATATATATATATATATATATATATATATATATATTTATAGTAGGTTGGCCTATGGCACCAGCCGCTCGTTGCGATACTACATCTGAAGTTTTTTTTTTTGAACTTTAATAGGGTTGTCCAGGACAGTTCGATGTTAAGTCTTCTTTCAATTACGCTTCTTCTTCAAAGCCTACACCAACACTGAATATTCTTATATATTCTTTACAAACCTTATGTTATCCCTTCACATCTGACAAGTCAATATACTCTCCATTTCTGTTTCTCTTTATTTTATGTATTCTTCGTGCCCAGACCTGATGAGGGCTGTATTATTTTATTATTTTTTGGGCTATTCTGGTGCCACAATAATCTATTAAAAAAAATTATATATATACATATATATATATATATATATATATATATATATATATATATATATATATATATATATATATATATATATATATATATGTGTGTGTGTGTGTGTGTGTATGTGTGTAATTACCTAATTGTTCTTGCGGGAAGGAGCCCCGAGCTCACAACTTCCCGGCTCCTGGTTGGACCTATTTTGTACTTAATGATACTTATGATCTTTGTCCTTAAAACTATGGACTGAGTTAGCATTAACTATCTCCTCGTTTAGCCAATTCCAATTATCAACTACTCTTATACTAAAAACGTACTTCCTTACATCCAGCAAAGAAGTTTTCTTACAAAGTTTCAAACTATGCCCTCTAGTGCTAGTGCCAGCCATATTAAACTATCGATCCCTATCCACTCTATCATAACCATGAAGGAATTTAAAAACCGTCACCATATCCCCCCTCAATCTTCTAGCGTCGAATGATGGTAAGTCAGATTCCCTCAGCCTCTCATCATAATTGAGATTGCGTATTTCTGGCACCAGTTTCGTGGCATGTCTTTGATTTTTTTTCCAGATTAACTACGTGCTTTTTCAAGTGTGGATTCCAAAAGGGAGCTGCATATTCAAGCTTTGGTCTCATATAGGTTGCATAATTATTTCTGAACATTTCCTCGTCCATGTGCCTGAAAGCTACCCTTACATTTGCTAAGAAAGCATATGCTGCCCTTACTATGCCATTTATATGCATTTCTGTAGACAAATTGGCCAGTATGTTTACTCCTAGATCTCTCTCATTCTCTGTCTCTTGAAGTTCTACTCCTGCCACTGGGTAGCCAAGTTTGGGCCCTCTTGCATTGTACCCATTCTTATTACTTACATTTTGAAGTATTGAATTTCATTAGCCACTTTTCCGACAACTCGTGCAGACTATTTAGATCTTCCTGAAGTTCTCTACCATTGTTCTCGTTTCTTACTTTTTTCACAATCATTGCATCATCTGCAAACATATTCGTGAATGAATTTAAAGACTCTGGTAGGTCATTTATATATACAGGGAACAAAAGTGGCCCTAAAACTGAACCCTGTGGAACTCCAATACTAACTCTTCTCCATACAGACACTGAGTGTCTTGCTCTAACCCTCTGTTCCCTTCCTTCTAAGTATGTTTTTATCCATTCCAAGACATTTCCACCTATTCTTACCATTGCTTGCAGCTTCTTAATAAGTCCCCCGTGTGAGACAGTGTCAAATGCTTTCTGGAAGTCTAGGAATATGCAATCTGCCCAGCCCTCTCTTTCCTGTAAGATTCAGCTTACCTCGTCATAAAATTCTAATAAGTTTGTTATTGTTGATCTACCTTCTCTGAAGCCATATTGTCTCACTGACAAAAAGTTGAAGGATTCCAAATGAAGAGACATATGTTTCCTTAGTGTGTGTGTGTGTGTGTGTGTATATATATATATATATATATATATATATATATATATATATATATATATATATATATGCTATGTTCCAGTTTTACTTCACGGACTCCCTTTTCTACCAAGGGCTAGGACGGCTGCCTACTTGCGAAGAACTTGTTTTGGCAGATGTAATCCTTACCATGAGTGCATGCCCTTGCTAACCTCAGACCGTGATGGGGCGCGAACCCTCGACCTGTGTATATATATATATATATATATATATATATATATATATATATATATATATATATATATATTATATATATATATATATATATGGTACGAAAAGCCCAATAAATAAAATAAAGCAAAAATATATGTATAAAAAGTACTTATTAATTTCGTGACCTAAACTGGTCACCTTTGAGAAGGTGACCAGTTTAGGTCACGAAATTAATAACTACTTTATATATATATATATATATATATATATATATATATATATATATATATATATATATATATATATATATATATATAATTGTTTTATTTAATGGTCTTCTCCTTCCATTTTAGAGTGTATGTTAACAGTTCAGTGTTATATATATATATATATATATATATATATATATATATATATATATATATATATATATATATATATATATATATATATATATATATATGGTAGAAAAAGCCCAATAAATAAAATAACGAAAATATATGTATAAAAAGTACTTATTAATTTCGTGACCTAAACTGGTCACCTTTGAGAAGGTGACCAGTTTAGGTCACGAAATTAATAAGTACTTTTTATATATATATTTTCGTTGTTTTATTTTATGGGCTTTTCCTACCATTTTAGTTTGTATGTTAACAGTTCAGTGTTATATATATATATATATATATATATATATATATATATATATATATATATATATATATATATATATATACATACATATATATATATATATATATATATATATATATATATATATATATATATATATATATATATATATATATATATATACACGTACACACACACAAAGTTATGGCGAAATTACTAAGAGAACACATTTCTCTTCATTTGGAATACTTCAACTTTTTGTCAGCGAGACAACATGGCTTCAGAGTAGGCAGATCAACAGTAACAAACTAATTAGACTTTCATGATGAGGCAAGCCGGATCTCACAGGAAAGAGAGGGCTGGGGAGATTGTATATTTTTAGATTTTCAGAATGCATTTGAAACGGTCCCACGCAGGAGATTTATTAAGAAGCTGCAAGTCCTGGTGAGAATAGGTGGAAATGTCTTGCAATTGATAAAAACTTACTTAAAAGGAGGGGAATAGAGGGTTAAAGTAAGGCAGTCTGTGTATGCATGGAGAAGGGTTAGTAGTGGGGTTCCACAGGGTTCAATTATAAGGTCACGTTTTTTCCTTGTATAATTAAATGACCTACCGGAGTCTGTAAATTCATTCTTGATTATGCTTGCAGATTATGCAGATATTGTGAAGAAAATAAGAGACAAGAGCAATGGTAGAGAACTTCATGAAGACCTAAATAGTCTGCATGAGTGCTGAGAAAAGAGGATAATAAAATTCAATACTTCAAACTGTAAGGTAATGAGAATGGGTATGAGTGTGAGAAGGCCCAAGCTTGGATACTCAATAGTAGGAGCAGAACTTCAAGAGACGGAGAATAAGAGAGATCTAGGAGTAATTGTACTGGCAGATTTATCTCCGGGAATGTATATAATTGGCATAGTAAGGGCAGCATATGCTTTCTTAGCAAATGTAAGAGTAACCTTCAGACACATGGACAAGGAAATGATCAAAAATATATATGTACCCTATGCGAGGCCAAAGCTTGAATATGCAGCCCCCTTTGGAATCCACACTTGAAAAAGCATATAAATAAGCTGGGAAAAAATCAAAGACATGTCACGAAACTGTCAGATATACGAAATCTCAGGTATGATGAGACCGAGGGAATCAGACTTACCATCTCTCGAAGCTAGAAGAATGATGGGGGATATGGTGAAGGTTTTTAAATTAATTCATGGGTTTGACAGAGTGGATAGGGATCGATATTTTGATATGGGAGGTTTTAGAACTTGAGGTGATAGTTTGAAGCTTCGTTGTTAT
>JAXCGZ010018969.1:0-32500 GCA_037179515.1 Halocaridina rubra | reverse complement strand
CCCAAAGCTTGTCCGCCATGGCTGATGACAAGAGGACCGTCAGGTGGACTGCAATATATCGGCTTATTTCCACCTCAATAAAGCACTAAATGATTTATAAATTCACTACCGAGTGTTTCTACCACGGAGAGCATCGTTGTGTGGTATATAGAGGCGCCTAGTGAATGGTGATGTGGCGTGTGGTGAGGGTCAGACAAATCATTTTCACATCACCGTAGTGGCGGCTGCTCTACAACAACTCTCCTTCTCAGTGGTACAGCAGTACGCATGCGCTCTGAGCATCTACCGCGGTCCCTGCAACACACTTAGCAAGAAACATGTACGATTTGTTTTTGCCATTTAAATTGCTCTCGCGTACTGTACAGACGATATCTCTTATCTGTGACACAGAACTATATTTGTTAATTCCTTATGGTTATGGTTAAACCCGAATTGGGCCTTGGGTGACCACGGAAATCGTTTTAAACAATTGGGATTGTGTTGTTGGGACAGCGGGCCAGGTGGTGGGTGGCATTCATTTGGTGGTAGTGGTGGTGGCAGAGAATCATCACCATCATGCTAGCGAGGCTCCGTCATGGCGATAGGTGTAGCTGCGCCACTCGTTACAACCCTCATGCATCAAGAACTTTTCATGTTTCTATCTCTTTGCTTTGTCCTCCTCATTTCCGTTTCTTTTAATTTTTTTTCTCGTTTCGTTTTTTTTAAGTCTGCTACTGATGAAATTGGGGGAGTGACGCACTTCTCTATATTCTAATATTGAACTGGTAAATTCCTCTCATCATATTTTTAATACCACAGCGTAATTCTTATGGAATTATTAATCGTATGAGCATAATGAGGGAGAATGATTTAGACTCATGATGTCAAAATATTTAGCGTCAGAAATGGAGTTTTTATTTTTTTTCAGATGAAGTAAAAGTACTTTTTGATTTTCACCTTGATGCTGTGGAGTACATAACCTTCGGATCCGTTGACAGTATATGATAACTTCCTATTTTGAGTCCAGCGTTTGTGGACGTTCACAACTTTCAGAGTATCCCAATTTGTACATATTAAATCTGTGAAGCATCTCAGCCTGATATATCAATTGCTTTTTTATTCGTCCTCTGTTATTGAGGGTCCAAATGTTTCCGTTGTTACATACCTTTGTCATGCCGAGCTGTGCCATGGGGTGAACAACACTAACGTGTGCAGTGCAGTTCTTGTTTTTTTCTTTCTTTTTTTAATTTTTTATTATTTTTTTTTTGTGTATATGCTGCAGAGCTCATGGCCTTCAACAGAAACTGGACGTTATGTTTGGTTGTGTCTGGTTTTTAGAAAAAATGAGGTGGCCCATTGGTAGAACCCATTTGTTTTGTACCGACCTTATCAACCTCAATAAGTTCACTGAACTAGCAGCTCATTCTTGTAGTATAGAGAGTACTTTAGATGTAAATGGACCACACACACTATGTTATAAAGTTTATATATTTTATATATAGTAAATGCATTTATTATTAATTGGTATACTATATGGCCTTAATGCCTTAGTTATAATGATAGACGTAATCTAGGAGTGATCATTTATTGGGGGAATGTTTTTATTAGTGTTCGTACTGTTAGTGTGTATGTACCAGTGCAAAGTTAATTTTTGTTCACTATTGTTTATAATAGAAAGCAAATATTGATATGAGAGAGTACCATAGATAAAATGATAAAAGTAGATACTTTGACGACAGATATTTATATTTACACTTTTTTTTTTCCAATACCATTATCGGCTGCTTTGTTTACTCCTTCCTTGACATACTGGAGTCACAATTTGTATTTGAGCAGTAGCAATACTCCTGTCAAACAGAGCAATTTTTTTTTCTCACAAAACTTTGTTTTGCTTGTCCCTGAGGCCCTCATTCCAAATTTGTATCGTCTGTATTAACCTTCCATATCCCAAACTGTATTAATATTTTAAAGTGTGCCATTGTAATTTTAAGGGAATAGGTACTGTGGAATTTTTACTCGCCTGACAATAATAGCATTTTGCTATGCTCATATTCTGAGTGTAAATTTCAAGATATATATATATATATATATATATATATATATATATATATATATATATATATATATATATATATTATGTATATTATATATATATATATAATATATATATATATATATATATATATATATATATATATATATATATATATATATATATATATATATATATATATATATATATATATATATATATATATATATATATAATATATATATATATATATATATATATATATATATATATATATATATATATATATATATATATATATATATATATATATATATATATATATATATATATAATTATAATATATATATATATATATATATATATATATATATATATATATATATATATATATAATTATAATATATATATATATATATATATATATATATATATATATATATATATATATATATAATTATAATATATATATATATATATATATATATATATATATATATATATATATATATATATATATATATATATATATATATATGCTCTTAATCGTAGCTTCAATCTTTTACTTCTCATTATCTGATAAAGGGGCTGAATATTGTAATGATCTATCAACCCTTCTACAAACGAAGAGTTTCCTTAACCAAATAAAGAGGATGTGTCTTCCAACTTTTAATTCCTCAAAATGCAGAACTATAATTTGTCTTCATTGCATAGTATAAGGGTACATCTGTTTATTTAGTAAATGCAGCAAACCTAGAACGAAGTATGATTTTTCATTTACATATTGAGAATAGGACTCCATTCGACCCTGTGATTTGCTTATAAGCCCTTTATCCAATTGTCAGCAAATCAGTAAGGATGTTTTCTTTAAATGAATCTGATAATTATTGCATGATCAAATATAGAGTAATAATCACTGGCTAGCCACCAATCTTAGGAGCCCTTGTATCTCAATGAGTTAGGGTCAGTGGTAAACTCAACTTTGCATTCTTTGATTCCAGCAAGGATATATGTGGTTTTATTAAAATTTGCATATACTTAAGTCATCTTCCATGACATAGCTTTAAAGAGGATGTTATACTTCCAAAAAATTCCAACAATGATAAAATTCTATTGTTTGTAATTTTGACTGTCTACAGGATAATTTCCATTTCCATACTCTTCTATAATTACCATACATTTTTTCTAGGAGGTAATTTTTCAAATTTTTCCCGCCTTCTTTATGTCATAAAGTTGTCATTTCCCTTTATGTAACATATGACAGTTACCTTGCTCTTTGTTGCTATTAGTTCCCACGCAGACTGGAGCTGGGGAAATAAGGTTGGATGCCCTTCCTAACTTTAGAGTCCATTATTTAATAACTACTCTGCCGCAGATTTTCGTTGATTTCCATGACTATTGGTAAGGATATTTTCATTAGATTTGAAGGTCATTAATGCTCTGAATGTTGTCAAGACAGATTTTCACTGTCTGGATGATTGCCCTCTGTAATACAATTTACTCTTATGCTGCCAATGAGCACATCAGTCGCAAGGTATGCACGCATGCATTGTTTGTTGGTACTTATCAGCATAATGTCATTTGTATCCTTTTGCAATGGCCTGTGTAGAATTCGTATATCTTAAAAATGAGCTGGATAGGTAAGTGTGATTTTAGTGAATCTTTCACTACCTGTTTTTTGAGATACAGAACAAATGGATTCATTACCAAATGCTCTTTAGACTTTCCAAATAATCTCAAGTAATATCCTAATAGTTACACCTTAAATCATCTGTAGGCAAAAGAAAGCTTTTGTGCCTGTCCAGCTGTAGTTAGCAATATGGTCACAGCTATAACAAAATACAGTCATGGGTGGATCACCTTCAACATTTCTTACCTCTGCTTTTAATTATATTTGTTAAGAATTAATACATTTTGGAGAGTTGCTGGCCTTTCCACTCCCTATTCCTTTTAGTGCCTTCCTACCATACGCACACATGAACATACACTATACATCAAAATGTAATGAAATTGGGCAAGAGTGTATGAAGGCCAATGTTTGGGTATCAGTAGCAGGAAAGGGGCTTCTAGAATATTTGAATTAAAGAGATCTAAGGGTTAATGCATTTACAGATTTGTCTCCAAAAGTTATATAAATTGTATAGTAAAGTAAAGGCAGCATATGCTTTCTTAGCAGGCATAATGATGGCCTTCAGGCGTATGGACAAAGAGATGTTCAGAACTATTTAAATGACTAATGTGATGCCTATGGTATGTAGTTGGTGACAGAGATACATAATCTGTAAGTTATGAGAAAAGGCTGTGGGAGTGTTTGACTTACCATCATTCGAAACGTGAAGAAACAGGGGGATGTGGTAATTGTTTTAAAATTCCCTCATGGTTTTTACAGAGTGGATAGGGAGTGATACTTTGATATGGGTGTCTCTTGAAGTAGAGGTCATTATTTGAAGGCTTGTAATTTTTTTTCTTATATAAAGAAGTACTGTAGTGTAAGTGTAGTTAATAATAACTCACTAAGTGAGGAAACACTAAGTGCTAAATGCATTTATAGTTTCAAGAATATGATAAGTGTCAGTTAGTAAAAAGTGAGACTAAGAAACGGGGAGCATTGAGCCGAGGTTCTTTCCCGTGTGTGTCTTCAGGTAAGAGCAGTCAAGTAAATAGATTCATGCATGCACACACAGGCTACCTTATTGTGATATTGTTATTGCCCACCAACATCTGGAATTATCTCATTTAGTCAATATCTGTGACTCTCGGATAACACAAATGTGGAGTAGTAATCACCATCATCATGCGCATACGTTTTGGTCACCTACAATATGCCGGGGTACAAGTGGAAATTTTTCTTCTCCCCACCACCGTACATGTACAATATATACAGTGGTATATATATATATATATATATATATATATATATATATATATATATATATATATATATATATATATATATATATATATATATATATATACAGTAAGATATATTGATGTAAAAGGGTGGGAAATTTGAGTGATGTGGTTATTGTTTGTTAATGATAGTTTTATTGTAATAGATTTTATAATATACAAATCGTCTTGATTAATATGAACAATAAGTTTTATGTAGTTAATTGTTTTACAGGTTACAGATATGGCAGCCTGCTTGGACCTCATCAGTAAGTTGGAGAGAATTCCTATCACAAGGGAGGTTTTGGAGGTATGTTTACTCTCTAGATTATTCAATACCTTACTTGCATCTCAGAGTAACTGGACATCCATTCAGATCTTTTATTGTTATCATTTTCTCGACTGTATCTTGTAGTCGCCGTGGCTCAGTCGGTAGCGTCTCCGACTCTGAGGCGTCAGGTCGAGGGTTCGCGCCCCGTCACGGTCTGAGGTTAGCAAGGGCATGCACTCAGCGTAAGGATTACATCTGCCAAAACAAGTCCTTCGCAAGAAGGCAACCGTCCTAGCCCTTGGTAGATAAGGGAGTCCGTGACGTAAAACTGGAAAAAAAAAAAAAAAATTTTCTCGACTGTATCTTGCATATAAAATTTGCAAATTTCATATATACATGTTCCTTTTGTACAGTAATTTAAATTTCATTACACTACAGTATTTAACCTCGTTTTTCTTTTTAATTAATTAAGCATAAAACCGTACATCTTGTTTTGGCAAGACTTAAGAATGTTTTGTCATTAATGTGACAGTCACTGCCATTGCTATGTACTAGGGTCATATCCTAATTATTAGGTGGCAGCTGAGTCAAAGTAATATCTTGACTCTTCTTGGTGAGAAAATATGAAGTGAAGAATCCCTGGTCTTTCATTGAAAAAGCGTGTTTTACGTCACAGACTCCCTTTTCAACCAAGGGCTAGGACAGTTGCCTTCTTGCGAAGGACTTCTTTTTGGCAGATGTAATCGTTACCCTGAGTGCATGCCCTTGCTAACCTCGACCTGATGCCTCAAAGCCGCAGATGCTTCCGCTTGAGCCACGGTGACTACTATCCCTGTCCCTTTACCATATCTAGTTTAGTTAACTTTTATGGCATGCAGGGGCAGACAGAAATGGTAACAATGGGTCCCACCCCAGGAGAAGAAAACTAATTGCTTAGTAAAAGATAGTGTGTGTGTGTGTGTGCAAAGTAAGAGTGAATGAGCTTTGAGAGGTAGAGGATACTGATTTTGCCACTTTTTCGGTCATCAATTTTATGATTACCCAAGGAAGAATTTGCATAGAATTAATGTAGGGTTTTGAGAACTTAAGTAATGATAACCATAGCGTTGACATTCACTAATTAGGGCCTAGGTTGTCAGCAAATGCAGGGTATCCAATAAATATAGTAATAATGATTTTAAGCCTAAAAATAATAATAGAGTTAGCAATACAATACTATAATCTGTAGATTAACTATATTATGTAAGGGATTAACCTAAATATGCTCAACAAAGAAGTTTAATTTTACATTATTGAAAAATATTTTATCATGAATACACTATCCTATAAATATTCCATGTGCTTTTGGCTCCTTTATTCAGCTACCCTCCCCATTATCTCTCTCTAAACAGAAATCTATCTCTTTGGCCTTCCAACCAACTTCACATTTTGCTGCTTTTTATATCTAGAATGTAGTCATGGACAATCAGAGATGTAATACTTTTGTGTATTTCCTGATGATATCCCATTTGGAATGGGATGTATCAGAAGTAAATATTACAGAATGGGCCCCTATAATTATACAAATGGGGAGCGCAACAGACCAGACAAACCTTTGTGGGTAGCACCATTTTATACTGTATAATTTACCCAGTGAAAGCCTGGATTACAAATACCCAAACGTGGTATAGGTATTTTATCTTATTTTGATATTGTTTTTAATTTTTACAATATTTATAATGTAGTCTGTGGGTAATTAACAATGATATATATAAATTTCTCATTCTTCCTAAATTGACTCTCTGATAACAAAAGCATATTTCCAATATTGTACCTCGAAATAATAAAGGCATGATACAGCTCTACATCCTGAAGGCTATATATGAAGTGAGTCATGCGCAAAATTTTTGTATGAAGTTATTCCCCAATTTCTGCTATAGGATATGGAACTAGGGTAACAACTGCTAGATTTATCGTGCATTATGCTTTCATTACTTATCTTTCTTTATATGAGTTGTACATATTTAATTATACTATTATATATATATATATATATATATATATATATATATATATATATATATATATATATATATATATATATATATATATATATATATATATATATATATATATATATATACACACACACACAGTGATCCCCCCATTATCGCGGTAGTTCGGTTCCGGGACCCGGCGCGAGACAGGAAAACCGCGAAGTAAGATCAGCCTATATGTACATAGATATTTTAATTTATTTTTACGTTTACATTGTATAAACCCTCCCTGTACTGTTAACAAACCACCCTTTACTTCATAAATAACAGCATGCAACGTAAATTTATATGAAAGTGATAGATAAAATTACGGTGAATGAAGTGGTAATTACATGACATACTCATGTACATAGGTATTTACAATAATAATTTGCCCCAAAAAACCCGCGATACAGTGAAAACGCGAACCAAGAAACGCGATACAGCGGGGGATCACTATATATATATATATATATATATATATATATATATATATATATATATATATATATATATATATATATATATATATATATATATATATATATATATATATATATATATATATATATATATATATATATATATATATATACTCGTATATCGTCATACCTTGCCTTTGTATTTCATTTATTCATTCCAGAACTAATGACTTAAGCAGAATAAACCCTTGAAAACTGACATAGACCTTCTATAAACCCATTGTAATCAACACCGAAATGTCTATAATACAATAAATCTTCCAGTAGTTCAACATTTTTAATGTCTTCTTAATAACTGTACAGTATACAGTGCATTGAAGGTTTTAATTTCATTTTAACACAAGGTTGAGCCCCAAAAAAAAAAAAATAAACTGCCCCATTGGGCATGGGAACGAAGAAAACATAGAGAAACAGAGATATTGACTAGTCAGATGTAAAGGATAATAAGAGATGTGTAAGGAATATGTATGAATATTTGGTGTTGATGTAGGTTTATGCGTTGAACGGTTTTATGTCACCAACTCCGTATGCTACTAGGGGCTAGGACGGTGCCTTCTTATGAAGGACTTTGGTTTTGTCAAGTGAATGCCCTTTCCAACCTTAGGTTTTAGCGGGTCGCGAACCATTGACCTGACAAATCAAAGTCGCGAGAGTTACTGCTTGACCACGGTGGCCACTAGTGGTTTATGCGTTATTTTATTTAAAAAAAAAATTTTCATGTGGTTTAGTACCGTTTTTTATTGTGATTTTTTTTATGTACTGTACATATGTACATTACATGACATATATAGTAATTTTTTAAATTTTTAGGCTTTAACCAATATGCATCCAAAAGCAAAGGGTCCTTAGCATATGATTCTCATCACATTTAAAGGTAAAGGTGATGTCCAAGAATGCAGCAATTATAGAGGCATTAAGCTAATGTCTCACTCGCTGAAGATACTGGAGAGAATGATAGAGGCAGGCTAAGAGAAGTGAAAATAGGGAAACAACAGCTGGGATGTATGGAGGGAAGCGACACAACAGATGGAATATTTTGTATAAGGCAGCTGATGGAGAAATTCAGAGAAAAACAACGAGACTAGCACAAGGTTTTCATGGACCTTGAAAAGGCCTATGACAGAGTGCCAAGACAGGAAATATGGAGATGTTTTAGGGAGAAGATGGTACTGGAAAAGTATGTTAGAATTATTCTCACCAGAGTGAGAAGCAGTGTTGGAGAGACAGACTTGTGGTAGGAGTTGGAGTACACCAGGGGTCGGCACTTGGTATATTCATCTTCAATGTGGTGGTGGATGTAATGACCGAAAATGTGAGAGAAGCAGTGCCATGGTGCATATTATATGCAGATGACATTTTATTGTGTGCAGAGAGGAGGGAGGTTTTGGAGGAGAAGTTGGAGGGATGAAGAGCAGCATTTGAGGAGAGAGGAATGAGGATTAACAGGTCAAAGACAGAATATATGTGTGCCAACATTGCTGAGGATGGTAGACATAGCAAAAGAATGGATGGGGAAGAAGTAAAGAGAGTACAGAAGTTCAAATACTTGGGGTCCATAGTAGAGGCTAGTGGAAGCATGGATCAAGAAGTGAGACATCAAATTCAGGCAGGATGAAATAACTGGAGATCTGCATCTGGTGTTCTCTGTGACAAGAAGGTACCACTGAGATTGAAGGGAAATTTTCATAGGACCGTTGTAAGACCAGTTATGTTATATGGAACAGAAACCGTAAGTATAAGGAAGACAGAGGAGAAGAGGATGGATGTAGCAGAAATGAGAAGGTTGAGGTGGATGTCTGGAGTAACAAGGAAGGATAGAATTAGGAATGAGTATATAAGAGGATCGACAAAGGTAGTTGAATTATCAAAGAAAATACGGGCTGGAAGGCTTAGATGGTATGGACACTGTTACGACGGGACGAACATCATGTTGAAAGACATATGACGGAGATGCAAGTTCGGGGTAGAAGGAGGAGAGGAAGACCAAGAAAAAGATGGCGTGATTGTAAAAGGGAAGACTTGCAATGGAAGGGTATTGATGAAAATGAAGCACAGAACAGAAATAGATGGAAATGACTCATCACAACGGCGACCAAATATAAAAATGGGTTAATGCTGAGAAGAAGAAGCTCTTTACTGTACTTCAAATTTTCCAGTCCCCTCAGGAAATATTGTAGTAACCTTAAAGCTATCACCATCTCACAGGAAGGTTATTGAATGTATGTGAAAAAATTTTTCCTCTATTACTCCAAATCTTATTGTCGTAGGTGGTTTTTAGTAATGTCGTTGTAAAATTTTGTATGGTCTTTACTTTTGATTCCAAAATGTACATATTTTTCCTCTTTTTCAGTCCACCCGACTAGGGAAGCACGTCAATGATATCAGGCGCAAAACAACTCATCAGGAGTTGTCCAGGCGAACCAAAGACCTCGTGCGCAAATGGAGAAACATAGTGTTATCTGATGGCGTCAACGGTGCAGCAGGGTCAGGACCTGGACCAGGTGGGACTGGGTCAGGTGGAATGGCTGGACGGGGAACAGGCAATGGACACCCCCCAACCTCACCATCTTCCCTACCGTCCAGCGGCAACACTAGTCCAGGAATGTCTGCCCCCACCACTCCCTCCACCTTGGCGCAACGTACTCGCACTGCCTCTCCTACCCTGACCACCGCCCATACGTCCCGCCCACTCCAGCCTGTTTCACCTGCCTTAAGGGGTCGTGTTATTAGTCCGGGACTGTCTCCCACTGTGTCGGCTGCCCCATCAGGTACTACGCCTCCTTTGGCAACTCCTGCTCGCTCGCGGTCACGACCTCACTCCCCCGCAGTCAACCCTACCTTGCGCCAGCCTTCTAGGGCAGATGCCTCATCTTATGCTCCAAGCATTGAAAATGTATCCAAAAATAACACAGCTAACAAAAGATTAAGAAAAGATGATGAGGACTCTAGTGATATCCCAATTTCAAAGAGGCCTAAAAATAGTGTAACAAATGGATTTGATGAAGACAGTAGAGACAGTTTCTCCAGTGTACACAGTAATGATTGTGCTTCTAAAGTAACTAGTGTAGGTAGTGAGAGTAATGCAAATAGAAGAACGACAAATGCACATATTGTTTCCAAGAGAAAAAAAGTGTCTGAACCTGCGGCTGTAAGTACATCAGATCCTCTTAGACAGAAAATAGCTGCAATATCTGCAGCGACCAAAGCCTCTAAAGTAAAGACTACTAAACAAATAGTAGCCGAATTAGCTGTTAGACAGGGTGATACTAAGTTAGCAGAAAGGGCATCAAAATTAGTTGAGCAACATGCAAGAGATATCCCTAGTCCAGGAACGGCATTAAGTAGGACAGCCGATCGTGCCGTTGTCACGCGAAATAAAATGGATCATATGCAGAGGTTCCTTAGTTCTCAACCAGACCCTAATCCAGATGCTTCGGATGATTTTCCTTCTACAGAGGATGAGCGAAGTTCTGTATCTACAGAAACTGAGGGTCAGGGCACAGTTAGCAGGCCAGCCACTCCAATACGAAGCCATACTGATCACCCTCCTCCTATCATAACCTCAAGTAACTTAGATCTCCTTGGCATCACAGAAGATGATAGTGCAGAGGAGATTCTCGCTCGCCTTCCTCCATTAGACCTTAACAGAATCGATTGGGATGACCCAGATGAAGAAGCGTACGAGGAGGATGAGGATGAGGAAGAGTCGCCTGTCTGTGTTACTGAAGAAATTAGCTATCAGGAGGAAGTGGACCGACTAGTGCGACAATCTGAACAAGTACCAGGAGAAGACATAAAGTCCTTACATTCAAGTAATTTAGACTGTCAGAATGGTAATTATGACATGAATGGTAAATTTAGAGAGTGGCATGAAGTGATAAATAGGAAAGGATACCAAGATGATCCCTTAATAGTGCTGCCTTATGTGATAACAGATTTTTGAAACACACCTTACACACTGAAAGGTAGTGGCCCCAAGTGTTGTTGTTATTAAAAGAAAAGAGGCTAACGACCTTAGTGAATATATAAAATGTGGTTGTCGCAAAGAATTTTCTTTGTTTATTCTCTCTGTAATCAGTCTAACATTTTTTATGAGTGCTGTATTCTCTAGTAAGATGTTTTGTCATTGCAGACTCTGCTTGCAGTGAATGCAAATTGTATTGGCATCCTTTTGTTCTCTGGATGAAACTTCAGTGCGATTAATTTGATAACTTCCTGCTGCTTTTAATTTAAAGACAGCCAGAAAAAAAAATAGTTTACTAGACTTAAGTATATGCAGTGCCTAAACTATTGACTTAGGTTTTTAGCTACACTAGATTCATTCCTGATTACTAATGTTCAACTCGTCTTTAAAGCACATCATTTCTGAAATTTACAAAATTTATGTACATAAATAAATGCTCTCTTGTAGCTAAAACCTTAGGGCAATAGATTTATTGATATATTATAAAGTCATTACAGTTGCCTTGTGTAACATTTCCATATCCTAACTGAGAATAGTGTACATAAAAAAAAGTTTTATGTACACCAGGTTCGAAAAATTTCAGAGCTATCCTGAACAAGACATTAGGGCAGAATGGCCGTATTCAATGTGTATGTATTTCACTATGATAAACAAAGAAGGGGTTAGGTATATAGTCACAAGTGAACCATTATCAAAAACATTGTATGGGTCATGGAAGACTTCTTCAGGTCACCTCTTTAATTGGCAATATTCATTTTTAGAGAAAATTCGAGTATTTACTTGTTACAAGATTTATTTGTTTTTGTACTTGGGTTATGTTTATACGACTCGCAAGGTATTACTGCAGCACTTGAAGGATGTATTGGTTTCCTACTTAGAGTTTCATTTTATAAAACGTCTGGGTTGTTATTCGTTTGTGAAATACACTTCCATGAGCCGAATTGCATGACACTTCCATGAGCCGATTTGTATGAGACAAGAATTTTGGAAAGCAGAGAGCACACTTCCATGCATGCATATTTCCCTTTTCATAGACTGTGATATTTCCCTATATTTTCTTACTCAAAGCAATGCATTTTTATTCTGTTGTCAATTATTTATGGGTAAAATAAATGTAAAGTAGTTATTTAATATTACAGTACAGGTATATATAAATATGTTTGTAGAGGAGGAGAATTGGATGGATTCAAGCCTTCGATAATCATATAAGAGACTTGGGCAGCAAAATTACTAAAAATCGTGATATCAAATAATGTGATTGTTATATTTGTATATCTTGCTTGCAAGCAGCATGTTTGATTAATTCTGATAGTATATATATATATATATATATATATATATATATATATATATATATATATATATATATATATATATATATATATATATATATATATATATATTATATATATATATATATATATATATATATTCAAGAATTCAAAATTTACTGCGTACGATAAGTTTTTTATTACTATATATGCATTGCCTAATGCCATAGTGGCCACAACTTAAATGATAGAATCTTAAAAAGGTACAGAAAAAATAGCGCTCCCCTCTATCTCTTAACACAGTCCATGCATATTCACAATGAACATAATGTTATTACAGGCAACCCATATGCAAGTAATTAAGATGTAATTTTATTTAACATCTTCATAATCATTGTTTCATGGTCACATTAGATATCTCTTGCTTTCAGATTTCTTTAGCATTGTGCAAGGCTTCTCAAGGTTCATTCCTACCCCTTAGATGTGAGCATTATTATTGTAAGTATTATGGAATTATTTTTCATTGTTTATTAGTGACAACCAGGCCAGAGAGTATATTATATTCATGTTCATAATTTACATATTAAATAAGTTTTATTCGTCATCATTTCTTGATTTATATATTTTATTATATGAGAAATGACATGGGTAACCAATATTTAATAGTTGAGGGAGGGAAAGAGCTCAGCCAAAAAAAAAAAAAAAATGACAAAAATTACCACATTTATATGTAATCAGTTATTTGCATCTAAAAGAGTAACATTAGATTAGATTTGTCAGTCAGCTTTAGCATTGATAAATAACATTAATAATTATGCAACCTGAGGTTTTGTTAGTATAGTCATTACACAAGAGTAAAAAATATAGCATACAAAAGATTTAAAAATCATTTCTTGCCTGATATGCATAATTATCATTCTTAAAGTAGCTGTGCTGTTTCGGCCCTCTTTTTCTTCCTCAGTTAATATACTTTGCAAAGAATAAGTAAATTTTTTTTTTCTGGCTGGTTGTTGTGTATCTGTGATGGAATAACTTGTCTTAGAAGGAAAGTTATAATAGCATTGAAAAAGGTCAGTGATGCTCATATGTAATGTCTGTAAATGCCAAAGAATCAATTTACATGATCTGTAAACAATTGTATGGTGTATGAAAGGGTCATTATTCTGTATTTCAAGTAATAAAAATAAATAGTGCGCATTCCTCATCTGTTACAAAATAAAGTCAGTAATTTTCCTTTGATACTTTTGTGTATAAATACATTTTGTTAAGACTAATTTTCCTGCTCTAGTAGAATTACAACGAGGCTTATGTTATCAGCTCGAAACCATGAGACCACCGTCTCATAAAAAATAGAAAATGGAATATGTTTTTTTTATTTTTAGAATTTCTAAGGCACATTTGGCCAGCCTTTATGATCTTCTGGGCCACAGATATTTTTTATCTAAATTTGGGCAAAATGAAAATGTCATATTTGCTTACATAATATATTTAGCTACAACAGTTGTATACCGGTAATATTGGGATAAATAAAAATATATCTGGCCTATGGGCCATATTTATTTTTATCTCTCTATTTAATTTTATTTACATATTAATGGTATACAACAGCTGTAGCTATAAATATTATGTAAAAATATTTGACGTTTTTGAATTAATAAATCTGACAATTTGAAATGAACGTTTGGCTTGAATTAAGATGAAAAACATCTTATTTGGCCCAGAAGACCATAGAGGTTGCCTGTATCTTTTAAAGATACAGACAATTAACATAACAAGCAATCATTTCCTTATTGTATACCTGCTTGCCACAAACTAACACTGTGTGGTGTATATTTCCACAATGTTTGGAATGTGTATTGTCAGCAAATTGCTTTGGACTGTGGCTCAAGACTGGTATAGCTAACAACTATGTTATGCTGAATATTCTGTCATGATCTGAGCTAAATTTAATGCATATCAAACCAGTTTTCAGTGGGATTCCTTATCAGGTAGTAATATTATATTAATGTCTTTACAGGAAGAAAATCTTTTCAGATGAATTAAGAATATGTTGAAATTACTTGTGTTTATTTTAATTCTAGTTTTGTCGCTTGTATCTTGAATGATTAGTCCATTACACATGACTTGGTAATTAAATTTTTATTCTCGTTTGTATGCTTAATAAATATCGATAATGTACTTGAGGAGCCACGCACTTTTTCTTATGTTTAAACAAAGGAAGGATGAGATTGTTCTATTGAGCATTGCTGAGAATGTTAGAATATGTGATTTCACTATATCCTAGATATACACAAAATCTCATTCTTTAATTTTTTGAATGTAAAGGAAAAAATTTCAACTTAATGGAGACCCTGTTTATAAAGATAAAATAAACTTATTTTTTCTTTCAAACATACATATTCTTATGTGTCATTGCTCTTCTCAGGCAGTTACCAGTTTGTGTTCGTCTAAGTGTTGGTAAAATGGTCTAGAAGACTTGGACATGTTGGCATAGTTCTTGCCCTAAAACACATGTAATTATGTAAAAAAAAAAAATTCTTGTGCTCCTGCTTGTCATGTGACCCGAAGGCTCTAACCGTTATTTAATGATGGGGAATATTATGAAAGGTTTTTTTTTTGTATGGCATATTCACAAAGTATTCCTTCATTTCTTCTGCAACCGTGTGATCTGACGCATTAACTTTTGTAGCTAGTTAGCAATGTGTATATATTTATATATATACTGTATATTGTATATACATATATCTGGTAACCATTCACTAGATACAAACAGGATGGCCTGGACTATGCAACTTCTAAATAAGGTTTAAAAACTGCTACCTTCTGCTGCATCTTATTATTTAAAAATGTAACCATTTTTACATCGTTACATGGTTATTATTCAGTTTTTTGACGTGTGTAGAAGCCAGGGGGGAAAGGCTTTAATATGTGTAAGTTTGTAGAACTGATTACTCAAATGCTGAAGTGATCAAAATATTTAAGGTGGAGTAGCTTGGGCTCTTAACTGCCGATTTTCAAAAGTAATATTGATTATTATTAGACAAAATACGAGTTGCCCTAAAATATGATAATGAGTTTTTCTGTAAACTTAGTTTAATATATTGTATTGTCTGTTCGACCAAAGTGGCTGATATATATTTTGCAGAATATTAGTGGAAGTGAGCTCATGTAAATTCACTATTTATAAAGGGCATACATTTCTTCCCTTACGGATATGAATTAATAGTATTGTTATGCAAATGGTTATGTTCTAAAGTCAACACTGTATTTGCTTAATGATTTATTATGAAGTGCCAATATGTAACAGAAAACTGCATGAAGCAATAGTTTCTGTATTCACAAAGAAAATTGTGCATTATTTTTAAGTATGAAAATGTTTGACATAGGAAAGGAGAGTGATGTTTGGCTAGATGCTGATGCTCTGGTTGAGTGTTCATTTTTAAAGTGCCATTTAGAAGGAAAAAGGACTTAAGAAGTTCTGTTCAGAGTAGTATTTTGTCATTTTAATATTAGAAAAAGGCCTCTTTTTGGTCTATCTTTCCTGTAAGTAACTGCTTCCTAAAATTGTAAATGTTAGTTTATATATTAGTGCACAGTAGGAAAACACTGATATTTAGAATTTCAGGGCTACAAACTTATTTGTTACTCTTCATTACTTTTGCATACACAGCTGTGAATACTGTATTGGAAATTACAGTTTTATTTTGGTATTTCTGGAATATACCCTTTATTTTGTGTCCATTATAAAGTCGAATGCATTTGAGTATTTCTCTGCATTACAGATAAAGTTTTCTTTAGCATTGCCAAATTTGCAGGTTTTTTTTTTCCAAGTAAATGTTATTTATATTTTTTAATTAGATTATGCCATATGCCTTATTTGATATTAGAATACAGTAAACTAGATCTTTGCTAAATGTTTGTTTATTGTTGCATAAGCTGACCTTGTTTGTTTTTTTTTTTTTGGATATTCTCTGGCAAAAAAATATGATTAATAGAGACTGCAAATGTCCAATGCCTCACAGTTAAAAGTATGGTGATGTTATCAATGTTTTGTAATTTATAGTTTTGTTGAAAATATGGATTCATTCCTTCAAGAAATAAAGAAAAGTCCAATAAATTGATAACAAAAATATGCTTGTTTTTCTTGTCTTGTCATCACTGGTAGTATTGATCGAGTAGTTGTGTTGTAATAAGGTATCCGTCTAAAATACAAATTTAATGTAGCATTATTGTACTAATGTTTTCCATATAGCTTACATCCAGATACTGTGACGTATAAAACAGAAATGTAATGTTTGTTAAATTATGGGAATGGTTACCAATCAAAAAGAAACGGGTTTTGAGAAGTTACAAATATTTTTCTGAGGAAAATATGAGTATTTTGGTCTTTGTTTAAAAATTATTTAATTCTAGCAGCTTTAAAACATGAACAGCGTCTCTTGAAACATATTACTGATATATCATAAAAAAATATTGGGTATACAATCTCTTATAACAAGGGAGTAAAGTAAAGAATGAGTTACTCATGGTGAACACAAGTTCCAGTAACATTTTAAACTTTGTATATATTATCAAGGTTGACATAACTCCTGGATCATGTGTCAAGGAAAATCTTTCTCTAATTAATAGAACTAACATAAAAGGAGCCTCCCTCTAGGTATATCTATGAAAGTAAATTTATCCTTCCATCTAGGCTGATTATTTCACATTACACAAAAATTATTTATGACACTGAGTCTTGATGATGAACGTGTTCTAAACAATATTTTTTTTTTTAATAGAGGAGAAATCGAAACATTTAAAATAAAATCAAAATAGTTAAACATGAAATTTTAGTGCAGGTCTGTATATTGAGAAACTGATTAAGATTTGCATATCGTAATGCACCCATTCAAGTTTTGGACAATTTTTTTTTTAATTTTTTGTATTTTTTTTTTATAGGTTTAGATGTTCTGAGTTAATCTGAGATTTTATTTTGTTTTTAGGGAAATCACTATTTTTGTTTTGTTTTGTTAGGGCCGATATTGGTGAGTGGACTGTGGTGGGTATTTAAATAGCCCAATCAAACTAACCTAACCTAACTCCAACTGATGTCTTACTTGCCTTAATAGGGTTAACTTATGTTTGTATATAGCAGCGTGATTCATTTCATTAAGTGTTGGTGACCTTCCTTTGTGGGGTGGGCTATGGAAAGGATGTATAAATAGAATCTGAGCCGAAAATTTGTTTCTTCTTAATTCTGAGCACTATTAATCATTAGGGAAGAAGCATAGGGTGATGCTTAACATACTTGCTTAGAAGTCGGCTAAAATATTTTTTTCTATTTTTAAGCCATAATTATAACGGGTAATCACACCCTCAACGAATTAATAACTTATATAATGGTTTTCCTGTTATTTAAAGGTTTTCGAATGTTCTTATATAATATTAGGATTAAGTATGGTTAGGAAAATCGAGTTAAATGCTTACTTGCACATCCCAACAAGTTTCATTATTATTATTTTTTTAATTTTAATTCAACTATTTTGATATGATATTCGGCTTTGTTTGGTAATTCAGCTCAAGAAAAAAGTTGTATATTTCGTCGGTAATCAGCTCTTGGGGTGGGGTCGCGACAGTAATCACTTACTTTATAATGTGACTCAAACATTTTTTATGCGTAAGAACGTGGTCTTGTACCAAGAATATGATCTATGGATACTGCCGTGGTTAAAATAGCTCGTGTTTGTGCATTTATGACTGCCTCAGTCCAGTGTCCCTGCGGATCCACCTTGTTGATGAGAGTATCAGATACTCTTTACTGCGGGAGAGGTAGTTCACTATTCACTAATAAGCGATATGGCCAGTATATTAAAGTGACATCTAAGTAATAACTACCAATGATGTCAGCAGACTATCATGATTATTAGTTATTACCCGTATAAATATATTACGCATCTATGTTAATGATATGTGCGTAATTTCCTTAATGTTACATGACAAATTTATTTATATCATATATCTATTCATTGCATCATAAGAAATCTTCATAACAAAGCAGACGAGAGAAAAACGCAATATTATTATAGTACAACCTATATAACTCTGTCTGCTACTCTTGTAGAGAAGATACATACAGTGTGATATACTCATATTATTTAATGAAATTCTTTTTATTGCATATTTGGTCATATTAATCATTATATTGGACGAAATTTACAAAAACAGTAAATATTATTTTAGAATTTTTGTCAACATTCCTCATCCTTACATTTTCAGCTGTTGCCACTTAGGTAATGGTTAAATTTTTGTTACACTGAAATAATCATCATGGCTTCTGTAGCTACGGCTACTGTGAGGGCAGTGAAAGGAAGGAAATTAATATCCACAAGAGCTGCCCTTGTTTTGGTAAGTTTATACTTACAGTGTAAAACAATTTTATAACTGCATTCATAAGTGAATATGGGTATTTTTTTTTTCATTTCTTTTACAGTTAGAAATTTGTTTTAACTCGATTTGCCCTCTGAGAGCTATTTATGTCGTTAGGTTGTCTTGTTATGGTACGTTAGTACTCAATGAGTGGTATATGTTGACCCATGGAGAATGGAGTACCATAGAAATGCATTATTTGTTTTGTTCCTGACTTCATATATTTGTCTGGAAGGGAGGAAGTGATTAGAAGATGGAAAGTACCGCAGCCTTGGATATACCAGGTTGATGAGTAAATTTTGCCTTACTTCTACTCATCAAACTAACTATGTCAATCTTCAATATCCATTAGAACGGAGCCCAGTATTGGTGTATACCTTTAATAACAGCAGTTTTAATGAATTGTATTAGGAAATGGCATACGCTTAGAGTTAAATATTCTTCGCTATTTCCAGTCCTCCAGGTGAGTGTTTACTTGGGATTTTACTGAGTTCCTAGAGACTTGCTGGATCTGTAATGAGCTATGAACATGCCCTTTTTGTAAATTATTGATAAAACCTAGTCTTACCTCATCAAGCATTTCTACTTAGTGGCACTCTAGTTCACATCTGATGTTTTGACAAGTTGCTCAAAATTTCATAATTCATATTCCATACTATCGTGGTACACTTTCCTTATCAAGAATCTTAGATAAAAAATTACTTCCTGCACTACAAAACTGATTCACTGTTGCTATCCTGCAACTTATAAGCTTATTAGTTAATAAGTTTAGGTTAAATAACATTAGTTGTATATAAATTTGTTTCATTTTCGCAAAACAACTTTTTACAGAATATCCTATATATTGTATAGTCTAGCACATTAGTAAAGGCTTTTAAATTGTAATTATAGGATGGGTTTTCTTACAAGAAAGAAATGGCCGAATGCCTGCAGTAATTTTTTTTTTTTATTGTAATGATATTTAAAAAAAGTTAATTGATATCTGCTAGGGACCGCCAGTAGGAATTGGGAAGTCGCTGGGTGAGAAAAGGCATTTTATTTATATATTGTTTCTTGTCTTTAATATGCAGATAATGATAGTACTTCCATGTTTCTTGGAATAAAAATACTATTTAGGTCTTGAAATTTGTAATGTTACTTTCCTAACTCTGCTTTGAGAGTGTGGGGTTGTAATTTTTTTTTACTTGATTGATATTCCTGCTTAACTTTTCAACCAACCTCCCATTGGGTTAGCTTAGCCCAATCTGATGGGAAAAATCTCTATGTATCTCATAGAAAACCTGTCTTTACTTACCTAAGGCTAAGATATGTTTACTAAATTGTGTTTTAAGCATTTATATTCCAGTCTCGTTATAATTATTTTTTGTGATACAGTTAATAGATTAAATAATAAAAATTAATATGTCTTTAATATTATGGAAACGATGCGTAGGTCACTAACATAGATGTGTGATATATTTATAAAAAAGTAAAACATAATCATGAAATTCCTTTATATCAGGATGTTTGTTACTAGTTGTACTGCTGAAGTCCCAAAACATATATCTTTGTAAAAAACTTTACAGTGTACTGCAGGCTGTACATGCACTTTATTATCGCCAAAAATCCCAAATGAATACTCCCTGTAGTGTGATTTTATTTGCAAGCTTATTGTCTGCAATGAAAGTAGTCGCCGTGGCTCAGTCGGTAGCGTCTCCGACTCTGAGGCGTCAGGTCGAGGGTTCGCGCCCCGTCACGGTCTGAGGTTAGCAAAGGCATGCACTCAGCGTAAGGATTACATCTGCCAAAACCAGTCCTTCGCAACCGTCCTAGCCCTTGGTTGATAAGGGAGTCCGTGACGTAAAACCGGAACATTGTCTGCAATGAAATAATTATTATTACTCAACACATAGTGACACTGGAAGAGTATCACAGTACGTCGTGACGTATTCTTTAGGAAAAAAAAGATTTAGATGCAGAATGAAAACCCTCTTGTTCTAAAGTACTATTAAGTTTAGAGACTGTAGTAAAATTTATCATGGTATATAGAATTATTAAAGCAGGCTAGATTTATATTAAGTGTACATCAAGGTTAATAATAGAACTACATTTATTTATGGGAGAACGTTAGGAGTTTCTGCAGCCCAAGGTATACTGTATATAATGATCAGAGTATAAGGATAGATTCCATACTCAACAAATATACCTATATGCGTGGAAGTTTTTCCTAAAGAGTTGCTCTAATATCCCGGTGAAACTATTTAGCACATCATTTAGGGAGATGTTTATGTCACGGTATGTTCTGAACCTAATGTGAATTAAAACAGAGGAATTGTAAAGTTTACTTTTGAAATGTAGATGAATTATAAAAACAATTAGTAAAGTGCATGAGATCCGTATCATTATAGTGTTACGTCACATCTACTAGAGAAACGTTTTCACGTGTTTTTAATTCATTATATACTGTATTGTAATATATCTTGTTTATTGTAATAAAAAAACTAAGTTTGTATGCTTTATCTTGTCTCGTTTTCTTCTTTCTCCGCACATATCTCTGTATAAATCCTTGGGATTTCCTCATATGAGTTTCATAATTTTTGGTTTTCAGCTATTATGTCAAAATCATACTCTGTTAAGACAAGAATCACTCGAGAGAGAGGATCCGATTAATATATTTGGTATGATTTGTCCCGTAGTAGTTGCTCATAATGGTGAATGCTATGTTGTGCATAATTAATGTGGGGATGTGTACATATTTTTCGTAGAGAATGAGCTTAATATTTTTTAGATATACACTCATTACTTTCTTATCATTTTAGCTTTAGTATGCGGCACTACTTTTAAATGCATTGATTACTTAAGCACATTCATATGCTTAGAAGAAAAATTTATATGACACTTTTGTAGGCATATTTGATGTATGTAGAAATAATAGAAGACCATATTGGGGCACAAATTAGGGTACTGAGATGATGCTATAGTTTATTGATATACCGTATACAGTATATGAATATTACTAGGTGTGAAGGAATTTTATGCTATATGATTTTTCAAGCTGAGGAAGGTATTTTACTCCATCATTGAGACTATATACTTTGTGTGTACTTCATGTCTGCCAATCGCCTCTGTTTATTCCTTTGTGGCTTTGGTTGAAATAATTTGTGTGAGCTGTCTTATGTAGTCGAATTTAGGACCATGGATTGGTACCTGGCTCTCTGTCACATAACTAGTGTAGGGTGGTAATTATTTGTGTGAACTTTGTCTGTAGGGAAATTGTGCTATTAGTTATAGGCTAATCAGTGCTCTTGTTAGATTGTCATTGCCATACTGTTTCTTTGATAAAATCCTTCCCTGTCATATATCTTTTTTTTTTTTTTCAGACCCAGAGTGCTGTTAATCGGGTTAGAAAATTGTTGGAAGGCAACCCAGAAGCAGTAAGTGTTCAGTGGTTTTATTATTTGTATGGCGTATGTTATGTTTTCTAATCTATAATACTAACTTCCTAAGTTATAAACTCAATATTTTATTCATATATTCATAAACTAAGGTTAGGAGAATGTAACACCAGTCTAAACAGAAGTAAAATTGTACTTTTCCAGTTATCTTCTGCTTGTTGTAAGAAATTTTGGGATAACCATTAGATGTATTTAAAGTAAGAAATTCCATTTATTTTTACTTGAAGAATACTTGCACATGATTTGCATACTACACTTCATAGGAGTAGCTCTTGGGAGGAGTTCTTTAATATATTCTCCAGTCTGTGTGACTTTTTGCTTTCATTTTGCTGGTTTTTGTAGTTAATATATATGATTAAGAACCATTGGTGTAATTTCAAGTTTTGTTGATCAGGCGTGGCATACAGGTCCTTTGTTTAAAATACACAGAATATGAGTTATGATATAGATGCCTTAATTATTCCTGAGCTAGGTTATATGACAGATAAATTCAAAATTCATTCCATTCTAAAGTTTCCAAAGATCTAATTGTCTTTGCATCATATAATTCCATGTGTATTCAGTCGTTGTGCTTGGTTATCTGTGAAAGTGCCATGGTAGCATTTTGGTAATGAATTTATGGTCCTTTTATTGGCGATTATAATATTGTTTTTTTCTTACAAATTGATAAAACATTATATGCCCTTCTTGTCATGATGTAAACAACTGTTTACAATATACTAAAAAAAAACAGCTGTTCTTGTTTATATGCCTAAATTCATATTTTTAAAGTAAAAGTACAATGCGATACCCCACTTGTCTTCATGTGTATAGTTAATGTTCCTTAATATTTAAAATAATCGCCTTCTTTTCACTAACTATGCTTTTATTAATGAAAGTTACAGATAGTGTGTATTATATTACACTAAATTATTTTACTCCACAGATTGGTTTAAAAGTTGGTGTTCGACAGAGAGGGTGTAATGGATTAAGCTACACTTTGAATTATGCCACGGAAAAAGGAAAGTTTGATGAAGAAGTAATTCAAGAAGGTGAGTTTACTCACAACTATTGGTATGCGAAGGCATTGAGACTTATTTTATTATTAGCAAATGTATGTTTTCAATATCGAATAGAGTATTTTTTCCACTGAAAATTGCACTAGTTTTTAATATGTACCATTCAGTGTGAAACGTCAAAGTATAAACTTCACTTAAAATAACCCCCTTGCAAGCTTCATTGGGCCTTTATTTTTTGATATTTTTTTCTCTTTGATATTTTCCTCCAAAAACGGGTCCATGATCAATACAACTATGCTATAGTTTGAATACCCCGTGCTTGCTTCAGGCTTGTGTGCCCTATACCTTAAGGGCTCAGTGAAATCTACTCTTTGAGTAAATGCTGAAAGAAAAAGTAAAAAGAAATATGGACCATCCAAAAAAGAAACAACCAGAAAAAAAGAAAAGAAAATGGGAAAGGTGTTGTATAGAATGTGAAGATTTTACAACCCCTAACTGTGGGATCATTTTGATATCTTGAGAGGTCAAGTGGGAATGGTAAATAGTTATTGAAGATTTAAGTACCTGTAACTATATGGATATTTTTAAAGGCCTTTCATGCCAATATAAGCCTCGTAAACTCCTTCAGAGAACCCGACTTATAAATGAGGCATATCAATTTATATGGTTTCCGATGGTTCATTAAAGAGATATTTTCTATGCATGGATTTCGTGTGGATTTATTTACAAGAACATCACTGTTATCAGCTTGACTAGAACTAGGACAATATATATCAGTTTCCTAGAGAAGTGGTTTTAGCCTTGGGATAGGGTTTATATTTTTCATAGGAAAATGAATCAATGACATGTGGGGAATTACAGGGACCATGTATATGTGAATTGTTTGCAACTAATAATGAGCTAAAGGAGACGAACATATTTCTGAACTGTTTAACATACCTTTAATACCCTAGGGGAGTGTTGTCCCTTCCCCTAGAAAATCCCCGTAGCCACTTACTCATGTGATTATTGTAAGATTTGGCTATCCATGGAACTGTTTTTACTAAGTCAGCAGGGAAGGGATCTGCAGATTAGCTCTCTAGCGACTTCTAGCTCTTAGACTTATACATCCCTAGAGCATATGTCGAGAGTAGGGGCCTCCTATTCTTGTGGAGGATCACCATCCCCTTTGTTCACCATTGGTGGTAATGGTGACTGTCGGTGTGATGTAGCTGTAGAGCCTGAATTTCTGAGACAGTAAATATATTGTATAGATACTGGTAACAGGGACACACACAATGCTGCTGGTAAAGTGGACCTCCAAGAATTACTGAAAGAATTTTTTTTTTTTAATTGCGCACTGCTAGGAAGCAACTGGCTGTGCCATGAGGTCCCGTTAATCAGAGGAGAAATCCTCAGATAGGAGTGGAATTGGAAAAAGTTTACCTGAACATTTGGTAATGTCACATTGCCGAGTCCATTAAGATTGCCACTACTGCTATTGCTCAAAGGCAGCAGCCAAAATGCTGTTGTGTGTGGCATTGTTTGCCAAAATAGTTTACTTCAATCAGGGGTAAGATTTGCCCTGTCTTTATGTGACATCCCCAATTCTGTGGTTCTGGAATGGATATGTGAACTCATTTACCTGCGACATGTTTTCAAAGGGCAAAAATATTCATGCTAATGGAGAATTCATGGCATCCATCATGTGTTATAAAATGATACCAAAGTTTGGAAATGTGGCCCATCCTTTGAAAACCCAATCTGGTTATTCTAAGCTCTTAGAAGTCGCTTGCCTTCCTTGCCAAAAGACCTCGTAAGTAACTTTGGTTCTCCTTGGAAATCTTGATATGGGATCCCTACTATTTGACTAGTTTCAAGCAGCTTTCGGATGATTCCCCATCTGTTCAGTCACTCAAACCCAGCCTTCTTAAAGATGAAACTCCCACACTGTGTGGGAAACAAATCATCATTATGCTACTCCAAGAATGTGAGATTTACCCTTAGACATCTTGAAAACATAGCTCACTGTGTCCTCTAATTACAAGATAGGTTTTCCTCTTTTCATCCTGACATGGAGACCTAATTATTATGTGTGCATGTCTGGGAACTCCTATGGTCTCCCTTAATACTATCCCATCTAGATGTAAATTCTTTTCCTTTGACATAAGGAAGATTGTCCCTTGAATTGCATTCAGCACTTTCATTAATGTACGGACATCGGCAACGCCAATGAATGGTCTTTTAGTAAGATTTTGTGCAAAACTGTGCTAGTTATGGCACCGTGTAAACCTGCCTCGTACCATTATTAAAAGAAAATGTAAAAAAAAAAACCAGAATGGAATTGTGATGTTCCAGTGAGTTTTACACATGATTCATATTGCTTTATTAAGATTGATGTACTTATCTTCAGGATCTGTACCCTTTTCGCTAACCTGTGCATGGTGTTAAATATACTTTTAAATATTTCAGGGTGATCATTAATATCCCGTATTCATTATAATTACTTCTAGTTGTTTTTGAGCTATTTAATCCCACAAATTTTTTTTGGGATTACACTCAATTAAAGTATTTATGGGTGGTTGTTGTTACCCTCTTTTCTCTTGATGTTACTTTTTGCTTACTCGCCCCATTTACAATGTAACATATTGTTGAATTGGTTTGAGTATTACTCACTTATGTACTCTTGTCTTTTGATTTGTCATACAGGTCACTCTAGCAATTGTTCAAGGGGTGATTCTGCTATGTAAATATCAAAATGTTTATGAATTTAACAAATAAGCTCAAACGTGTTCTATTTTCTTTCCAAAAATCCTCCTTCTAATCTCTATAGGTGCTATGTTTGCAATACTCTCGACTGGATGCACTGAGGCAAACAGAAAATAATACTTTAGTGGGAGGTAAACTTTACTTCTTGGAAGATTTAGTCTTCCTGGAGATGATAATTGTTTTCTGGCTTGGAAAGAGTGACAAAAGAGCGAGTGTATTTTTTGTCTTGAAATCATGGGGGTGCTGGGGCCTGCACCCCCATTTTCTGTAGAGCCTGTAAGTCATATCACCAACGTGAGCATATGACTGGAATTATTAGTTTTGTCTCTTTTTCTTGAGACGTACTTGATGCCTGATTAATATGCCTCCAGTGGAGGGAGAAATTTTTTGATTGGGTGCATAGAGACTCTGAAAAATACACTTTCCCTTTTTCAGTATAACTTTTCTGTGGTGTAGCTAAAGTGCTGAAGCAATATATCTTTGAATTTTGAGGGAATATTCATGAAGGTCATATTTTTGAAACTATTATAGAAATGTATATTTTACAAAAAGTATTAAATATATACATGTATACCAGTTTCCCGTGTTTTGGATGTGTTTCCATTAATGTTTGGAGAAATCCTTTCAATCACTTTTTGACAATGGGAGAGAATATAGGCTTTAAAAAAAGCTTTTAGCTAGTAGCTTATTTTCAAGTGTTGGTGGTATGGATATAGTGAACTGGATTGATGGATTAAGAGTAACAAAAATCATAATGTTCATAAACATTATTATGCAGTGAGACTATGACTATAAAATGAGATGTGTGGAGCTTTAGTTTTAGTTATCATTTTTGGGAGTTCATCAGGAGAGAAGGCTTGAGAGTTATACAGCCACCTGTTGTATTGTTAGGTAAATTGCATTTTTAAAAGTACGCTAGCACTTGTTCCTCCTCGTTACAAGAATATTTTGTTCTCTGTCACATTATAAGATAGGTGTAGTAAATTGTGGATAATATATTTGCAGTTGTGTCTTTCTTGCTGTTACAGGTGTACGTGTTATCATTGACAAAAAAGCTCAACTGACGCTGTTGGGAACGGAAATGGATTACGTTGAGTCAAAGCTTGCTTCAGAATTTGTCTTTAACAATCCAAATATTAAAGGAACATGTGGCTGTGGTGAGAGCTTTAGTATATAATAGTGAAATAATTACCTTATATTTGAAGGAGCTGTAATATAAAAGTCCATAACTTATTTAAAAATCATATAAGAGATTTCTCCGGGAGAGAGGAGAGGGAATTGTGGCGTAATGAGAAAATTATGATAAGTAATTCTGTTATTGTCATCATTTTATGAGTTTCTTGTTAATTCTTGGCTGTTTCTTAAAAGTTAAGATTTCTAGTATATACTGTAAGATGATGCACAATAATGTATTTAATTTTTGACTACCTAATACTCCTAGATATCCATAAGAAATTTTATTCCTAGATTGATGAATGCAGGGCCTTATTGAAATATTTGGAAGTATTCCACACTAAGATGGAATGATATTATGTATAAACCCATATTATTCTCTGTATTGATAGGAAACATTAAGAATGCAACATGGCTGTATCATCCGTCTAGTGTTCATCGATGTTGTGTTTAATACAACTGCGTTTATATTTCTTTAGTTTAAAAGTTTATTAAATTTTGACCTATTTGATCTGCTATATAGTTCATATATATCATTAAATTTGATAAGCTGTGCAAATTGAATTTCTTAAGGGTGAAGACCCTGTAAACATTAGTTTGATTCCAGTTAGTAAGTCAGGAGAACCTAAATTCAGCTCTTGAGGATTAAAAAAATTACTCTAAGTCATATAACCACAGTTAGTAATAACGGAGCTTCTGTTACTATTACAGGAATACAGTAGTTACCTTTGCGTTTTTTGTTGGCTCTTGCTTCTGTAATTGCATTGTGGCCACCCTGCTACCTAGTATGGGAGATTACATTATGTATGAAGGAATGTCATTATTACTATTTTGTCATTGTTATAATTAAAGCAGGAGAATACTACCCTATTATGCCGTGATTGCCTTAGGAAAAGATTAAGAAGTCGATGGGAGCTGTCAATGCTTCCTTCTCAAACTTTATCTTGGAACAAAACATTTGGAATATTGGAATTTTAGGGTATGATGAAACCTTCTTTATTTATTCTTCCCGCCCTGCTGAGCGCAAAGCATTATATAGTCTTGTTTGCAAGAAAAAATACTATTATTGCAATATTTTTTGCTGATACCAGACTTGCATAGTAACTTATTATGTGAGCTGATACTGACGTGATATACTTAAGTTGCTTAATTTTATCAAAGTTGGAAATTCAGAAAGCCTTTTAATAATTCTTTTATAAAAGTGCAATAGAGAAAAGCCTTTAAACAAAATGTATGATATATCATGGTGTTCATTATATGCATTTGATATGCCCTTGTAGAGTGTTTCCTACATAATAGTTTCATTATATTTTGCCATCGTTGCATTCTGTATTTAGCTGTAAGTAGTATGGTGTATATTATGTGTACCTAATTAACTGAATTGTACAGGACAGACTGTTCATACCTGTATATGGTGATGTAAATAAAAATAGAGATATAACAAGTATACTTTTCTATATTTACCTGTAATGTCAGTATTTTCATAAAGTTTTAATTATTGCATTTTAATACCTGATATATATAAATTGTGTGTGCATAGATTCATAGAATTTTAGAAAGAAAATATTTAGCATCATTTTAACTGGATCTTCGAAGTGAACACAAAGTAATTAGCCCTTCTCCACAGCAAAATGTATACGATTAAATTTAAAATTTTACATTTTAGGATACCTTTCCTTATAGATAAAAAAATTTGGATAATTGAATATCACACAATGAGCAGTATTTACCTTAAAGCATTCTTCGATTAGATAGTTTATTTGGGACAAAGCTCTTCACACCCTTGATGGAGTAAGTAAAGGCAATATTAATAGTGTTCTTCTTTCTAGTTTTATATATAATACACACTTGGGAAAGTCTAGCAAGCATTTAAGTTGTGTAGAATCCTACATTTTATGACTAAAGTTGTCTATTCACAAAAGAATCCCCTCAAGCATTGAAAGTGGCCATGATTTGATATTGTCAGACACTTGTTAATATGGCCATTCAAAGTTGTTAGGAGGAGCTAAGTATAGCTTGAATGGAATGTCAGAATGAAATATAAAATTTAACAACATTGAAAAAAAGGACTAGTCTATCAGATCAAAGAGTACGGTTCCATATATTAATGCCATGTCATTTGAAGTACCTGTATATGCTGTTTTAAGTTATATAATTCTTCCTTAATTTCCTTAAAGTTTTATCTTCATTTTCATGTGATGTGTGTAATATGATAATAATTATTATTTAATTCTGGGGTGTTCATAAATTTTAATGTTTTTAAAAACCTCTTCTGTGTCCGTTGTACTTACACTATAATTAATTTTTCACTGTCTAGAGTGTTTGAGATTATAATTGCTTAGTTTAGGGATATTTGTTAAAGTTTTAATGTTTTTTTTTACTTCCTATGTGCGTACTATATCTGAGTTAAGCTGATATCTTTTAATCGAATGAACTTAGTTGCTTTCCATCTTAGAGGTGTGTCTGAAAGCAGAGTATATGAACCTATCAACCAGTCACTTAAGTAATAGAGATAAGATGTCTAGAAAGTCCTCGATATTCTTTGAATTAAATTTTCAGTAGAAAAATATAATTGTCACTCAAATTGCCTTAGGTTTCAGACCAGTTGGTGACACAAATGTGCCTAAAACTGTTACAAATTCTATCACCTTATTAGTCTGTGAAAACTGTAAAGAAGCTACAATTCCATTCAAGAATTTGTGAGTAGGGATTAAGAAATAAAAATATACTGTGTAAAAGTATATATGACCTAGACTGTTGAACACTGTAACTGTCATTAGGGAGAGAAAGTCTTTTGGTAGGAGGAATATGGTCAGGCTAAGAATGGTGTGAATCCACATCACAGAATATTGTCAAGAAAGCTAGTTCCAAATTTGATACATTATCCACAGAAAGTAGGTAACAATAAAGCTTTGATGAAGGATTAATTATTCACATTACCATAATCAAAAGCTAAAGCCATACCAGAACTAAGTTTACCAGATCTCATGAAGTAAGTGATGAGTTCAAAGGTTCATAGAATGGGCATAATCGCAAGTGTTTATGAAAAAGTTAATAAATTTCTGCTGTATAATCATAATGCCAGCTTATCAAGTTGTGAACACACTAGCATTCCATGTCTGGAGCATTTCTTCACCTATTGATAATTATATACTGATACCGAAGGCGAGACCTCCAGTAGTGTTGTCTACTACTCGACTGTAAAGGTGAAGGTTGTATGTTTAAAAACTAAATGTTATATGACTATATACTGCTTTTAGGTGGGAAGAATCCCTAGACTTCTGTGAACAGCAATCTTCATGAACTGGGGAATACAGCTGATAAAGTTGTATTCTCCTGGTGATGGAAAATACAGTGTGTTGTTGTTGTTGGCTTTTCCTAAGCTTCTTGACCGAATAGCCCTGAGGAGGCCACTGCTGATATTGGGCTTTCCCACAGAGCTCTTTCACTTGCATATTTTCATTACTTAACATTTTGAAGTACAATATTTGATTTTATTAGCCACTTTTCTGGCCAGTCATGCAGATCATCTAGGTGTTCTTGAAGTTCTCTACCATTATTATCATTGTTTACTTTCTTTACAAGCTTTACCTCATCTGCAGACATGTTTAAAAATGCGTTTACAGATTTCAGTAGGTCATTTACATGTATAAGGAAGAGAAGTGACTCTATACTTGATTACAATGGAATACCACTGATAACCTTTCTACTGTCACAATATCTTGTAATTTACAAATATCTATGCATTTAATTTTTTGCCACAGTCTGGGACAAAGGTATCAGTGGAGACCGCGTGCATGTGTTGTGGATCCCAAGCTTCCTATCTGTGTAATTTAATCTAGCTGATCTGGATAAGATCTGGGCTGGAGGCACAAATGGATATTTTATTAGCCATTGCTACCACGTGGTATTTAGGCCTGATATATGGCATGGGAACCAGTTTAAACCTGGCTGTACCTACGTCACAATCTGGCTGCATACCTTATTGTAGGATATTGGCTTCTTTTGATATTATTGGCCTATGCGTATTCAGAATGACCTTCCAGTCTCCACCCTCCTTTTTGTACTTGTAGCTTGCTCAAGGAGTGGAGGCAGTATTTAGTTAGTTAGGTTTTGACTGCAACACAGTAAAAATCAAACACCCAGAAAACTAGAGGCAGCAAGAATGAGACAGAGAAGAATCCCGGGTATTTGGGTACTTTATTGCATAATTTTACCTTTAAAATAAACGAACTGTCTCCCTTCCACGATCATTGAGTTTTCGTCAAACTACCTTCAGTTTGGTATCTGCATGCTTTGACTCGACCACTATGAAAACAATGAAGTAATATTTTTTTTGTTTTTATGAGTGTGACATTGGGGACAGGCAGAAACTGCCCTCATCAATAGAGGCCCGGGCACGAGAAAATTCAAGACAAAGGAAAAGAAAAAGTTTAAGGACAAGGCAGAGATGAGATAATGTCCCACAAAGGAAAACGACAGACAGAAAAAAAAACAGTCAGAGTACCCAGAGATATGGAGGACTAGGCTCTGAGATGACGATAGATCTGCTTTTTGAAGGATGAAAGGTCATAAGAATTAGGAAAGGCAGAAGGAGGAAGAGAGTTCCATAGTCTGGAGGTAGATGGGAAGAAGCAGTCGCTGCACCTACCAATCCGCGAGCTACAAATCTCCACACACTACCTGTAGGATGAGGCCGCTTGGCGAGGGTTACGCGGCCTCGGCAGTGGAGGAGGGATGCAACTCGCCAACTCGTCAGAGCAGTGATGGAAGTAGTAGCGATAGAAAAGCGAAAGGAAAGATACCTTATGGCGAAGAGAGAGAGAATCTAGGCTA
>JAXCGZ010018968.1:140000-149312 GCA_037179515.1 Halocaridina rubra | reverse complement strand
TCTTCTTTATTTCTTTCATCATTTAACCTTCTTGCCTCTTGCAACAAGTTTTTGATCTTTCCCATCTCTTCCTGTGTTCTGTATCGTCTAATGAACACTTCTTTGCATTCTTGAAGGTCTTTTAGACTTTTTTTTCTCAACAATATTTCCCTACATGTTTCCCCTCTCTCAAAGGTTACTTTTGTTGGTCTCGGCTTTCCTTCCCTCGAATATTTACCTAGTTGGTGTATGTTTACAATATCCTCAGGACTACATACTACTCCAAGCTTTCTTATCAGGTCTACAACGCTAGCTTTATTTTCTTCAAGTCTCCCCTGCCATGTTGGCTCCTGGGATTCACTTATGCCTGAGATTACCACTGTCTTCTCCTTATCAAGTGCCTGTCTGATGAGTGGGTTTGCCCTTTCCATCACAACGTCTTTCATTTTTTCGATTACTGTCTCTTTATAGTCAACTGTTTGTATGTTTTCCAGTGCCACCACCTTTACAGCCTCTTTTACTGCCACATTCCCCTTTAGTGCATCAGCAAAGGACGTTTTCATGGCATCATTTTCCATATTCAGCTCCTGGAACTCTTTTCTGAACTGTTCAATGTTTTCCTAAATCTGAACATTCCAAGCAGCAATCTCGTCTCTCTCAGAAGAGAGCAGTGAACTAACATCTAATTCCTTTAGGTTGTCATTCAGCTGTTTGTTTTTATCTTCTTGTTTAGAAATTCTAGATTCTAGTTGACTCTTTTCCCCTTCCAGCTTCTTTATTCTTTTTTCTAGTTCCTTTCTCTCCTGCCCTTGTGCTTTATTTGCCTCCTCCAAAGATCTTATTTGTTCTCTGAGTGTTTCATTCTCTTTCATTTCTCCATCCATATTCCGAATTTTATCATCAAGGCTTATAACCATAAGGTGTGTGTGTGTGTGTGTGTGTGTGTGTGTGTGTGTGTGTGTGTGTGTGTGTGTGTGTGTGTGATTACCTAATTGTGTTTACGGGAAAGAGCCCAAAGCTCGTATTTTCCCGTCTCCTGATCGGTTCCATTTTATACTTAGTGATACTTATCATACCTGTCCTTAAAACTATGAATTGAGATAGCATTAACTACCTCCTCGCTTAGCGAATTCCAATTATCAACTACTCTTACACTGAAAAAGTATTTCCTTACATCCTGCAAAGAAGTTTTCTTACGAAGTTTCAAACTATGACCTCTAGTTCTAGAGCCAGCCATATCAAAATATCGATCCCTATCCACTCTATCATAACCATGAAGGAATTTAAATTCTGTCACCATATCCCCCCTCACTCTTCTAGCTTCGAGTGATGGTAAGTCTAATTCCCTCAGCCTCTCATCATAACTGAGATTGCGTATTTCTGGCACCAGTTTCGTGGCATGTCTTTGAACTTTTTCAAGCTTAGCTATGTGCTTTTTCAAGTGCGGATTCCAAAAGGGGGCTGCATATTCGAGTTTTGGCCTCACATAGGTTACATAAATATTTCTGAACATTTCCTTGTCCATGTGCCTGAAGGCTACCCTTACATTTGATAAGAATGCATATGCTGCCCTTACTATGCCATTTATATGTATTTCTGGAGACAAATCTGCCAGTATGTTTACTCCTAGATCTCTCTCATTTTCTGTCTCTTGAAGTTGTACTCCAGCCACCGAGTAGTCAAGCTTGGGCCTTCTTGCACTTGTACCCATTCTCATTACCTTACATTTTGAAGTATTGAATTTCATTAGCCACTTTTCTGACCACTCATGCAGATTATTTAGATCCTCCTGAAGTTCTCTACCATTGTTCTCGTTTTTTACTTTCTTCACAATCTTTGCATCATCTGCAAACATATTCATGAATGAATTTACAGACTCTGGTAAGTCATTTACATATAGAAGGAACAAAAGTGGCCCTAAAACTGAACCCTGTGGAACTCCACTACTAACTCTTCTCCATTCAGACACTGAGTGTCTTACTCTAACCCTCTGTTCCCTTCCTTCTAAGTAAGTTTTTATCCATTCCAAAACATTTTCACCTATTCTAGCCATTGATTGCAGCTTCCTAATAAGTCTCCCATGTGGAACAGTGTCAAACGCTTTCTGGAAGTCTAGGAATGTGCAATCTGCCCAGCCCTCTCTTTCTTGTAAGATTTGGCTTACCTCATCATAAAATTCTAATAAGTTTGTTACTGTTGATCTACCTTCTCTGAAGCCATGTTGCCTCACTGACAAAAAGTTGAAGGATTCCAAGTGAAGAGAGATATGTTTCCTTAGTAGTTTCTCCATAACTTTGCAAACTATGCTGGTCAAGGAAACTGGTCTATAGTTCAGAGCCGTATCCCTCCTTCCCTTTTGAAGATAGGTATCACATTTGCTTGTTTCCAGCATCTTGGAATCTCCCCCGACTCCAGTGACTCCTTAAATATGATACTTAGTGCCACTGATATTGTGTTTGCGCATTTGTGTGTGTGTGTGTGATTACCTAATTGTGATTACCTAATTGTGTTTACGGAAAAGAGCCCAAAGCTCGTATCTTCCCGTCTCCTCATCGGTTCCATTTTATACTTAGTGATACTTATCATACCTGTCCTTAAAACTATGGATTGAGATAGCATTAACTACCTCCTCGCTTAGCCAATTCCAATTATCAACTACTCTTACACTGAAAAAGTATTTCCTTACATCCTGCAAAGAAGTTTTCTTACGAAGCTTCAAACTATGACCTCTAGTGTGTGTGTGTGTGTGTGTGTGTGTGTGTGTGTGTGTGTGTGTGTGTGTGTGTGTGTGTGTATTTACCTAATTGTGCTTACGGGAAAGAGCCCCATGCTCGTAACTCCCGTCTCCTGATCGGTTCCATTTTGTAGTTAGTGATTACTTAGCATACTGGTCCTTAAAACTATGGACTCAGTTAGCATTAACTACCTGCTCACTTAGCGAATTCCAATTATCAACTACTCTTACACTAAAAAAGTACTTCCTTACATCCTGCAGAGAAGTTTTCATACGAAGCTTCAAACTATGACCTCAAGTTCTAGTGCCAGCCATATCAAAATATCGATCCCTCTTCACTCTATCATAACCATGAAGGAATTTAAAGACTGTCAGCATATCCCTCTCAATTTTCTAGTTTCGAGTGATAGTAAGTCTAATTCCCTCAGACTCCCATCATAACTAAGATTGCGTATTTCTGGCACCAGTTTCGTGGCATGTCTTTGAACTTTTGCCAGCTTAACTCATTGCTTTTTCAAGTGCGGAATCCAATTGGGGGCTGCATATTTCTGAACATTTCCTTGTCCATGTGTGTGTGTGTGTGTGTGTGTGTGTGTGTGTGTGTGTGTGTGTGTGTGATTACCTAATTGTGTCTACGGGAAAGAGCCCAAAGCTCGTATCTTCCCGTCTCCTGATCGGTTCCATTTTATACTTAGTGATACTTATCATACCTGTCCTTAAAACTATGGATTGAGATAGCATTAACTACCTCCTCGCTTAGCCAATTCCAATTATCAACTACTCTTACACTGAAAAAGTATTTCCTTACATCCTGCAAAGAAGTTTTCTTACGAAGCTTCAAACTATGACCTCTAGTTCTAGAGCCAGCCATATCAAAATATCGATCCCTATCCACTCTATCATAACCATGACGGAATTTAAAGACTGTCACCATATCCCCCCTCACTCTTCTAACCTCGAGTGATGGTAAGTCTAATTCCCTCAGCCTCTCATCATAACTGAGATTGCGTATTTCTGGCACCAGTTTCGTGGCATGTCTTTGAACTTTTTCAAGCTTAGCTATGTGCTTTTTCAAGTGCGGATTCCAAAAGGGGGCTGCATATTCGAGTTTTGGCCTCACATAGGTTACATAAATATTTCTGAACATTTCCTTGTCCATGTGCCTGAAGGCTACCCTTACATTTGATAAGAATGCATATGCTGCCCTTACTATGCCATTTATATGTATTTCTGGAGACAAATCTGCCAGTATGTTTACTCCTAGATCTCTCTCATTTTCTGTCTCTTGAAGTTGTACTCCAGCCACCGAGTAGTCAAGCTTGGGCCTTCTTGCACTTGTACCCATTCTCATTACCTTACATTTTGAAGTATTGTATTTCATTAGCCACTTTTCTGACCACTCATGCAGATTATTTAGATCCTCCTGAAGTTCTCTACCATTGTTCTCGTTTTTTACTTTCTTCACAATCTTTGCATCATCTGCAAACATATTCATGAATGAATTTACAGACTCTGGTAGGTCATTTACATATAGAAGGAACAAAAGTGGCCCTAAAACTGAACCCTGTGGAACTCCACTACTAACTCTTCTCCATTCAGACACTGAGTGTCTTACTCTAACCCTCTGTTCCCTTCCTTCTAAGTAAGTTTTTATCCATTCCAAAACATTTCCACCTATTCTAGCCATTGATTGCAGCTTCCTAATAAGTCTCCCATGTGGAACAGTGTCAAATGCTTTCTGGAAGTCTAGGAATATGCAATCTGCCCAGCCCTCTCTTTCTTGTAAGATTTGGCTTACCTCATCATAAAATTCTAATAAGTTTGTTATTGTTGATCTACCTTCTCTGAAGCCATGTTGCCTCACTGACAAAAAGTTGAAGGATTCCAAGTGAAGAGAGATATGTTTCCTTAGTAGTTTCTCCATAACTTTGCAAACTATGCTGGTCAAGGAAACTGGTCTATAGTTCAGAGCCGTATCCCTCCTTCCCTTTTCGAAGATAGGTATCACATTTGCTTGTTTCCAGCATCTTGGAATCTCCCCCGACTCCAGTGACTCCTTAAATATGATACTTAGTGCCACTGATATTGTGTTTGCGCATTTTTTAAGCACATGAGAGGATATGTCATCAGGACCTGTAGCTTTATGAACATCTAAATCCATCAACGCTTTGCATACCTCTGTGGCTGTAAGGTTGATGTTCTTTAATACCGGCCCTTGAGCTTCTATCACTGCAATCTGAGGGGGTGGGGTATTTTCTACTGTGTGTGTGAGTGTGTGTGTGTGTAACTATCTAACTGTGCTTATGGGATAGAGCCCAAAGCTCGTAACTTCCCATCTCCTGGTCGTTTCCATTTTGTACTTAGTGATGCTTATCATACTTGTCCTTAAACCTATGGACTGAGTTAGCATCAACTAACTATTCGCTGAGCGAATTCCATTTATCAACTACTCTTGCACTAAAAAAGTACTTCCCTACATCTTGCAAAGAAGTTTTCTTACGAAGTTTTAAACTATGATCTCTAGTTCTAGTGCTAGCCATATCAAAATATTGCTCCCTATCCACTCTGCTCTAACCATGAAGGTATTTCAAAATCGCCACCATATCCCCCTAATTCTTCTAGCTTCGAGTGATGGTAGCTCTAATTCCCTCAGCCTCTCCTCATAACTGACAAAGTGTATTTCTGGCACCAGTTTCGTGGCAAGTCTTTGAACTTTCCCCAGCTTAAATACGTGCTTTTTCAGAGGTGCATTCCAATAGGGGGTTGCATATTCAAGCTTTGGCCTCTCAAGTTCCATAAATATTTCTGAACATATCCTTGTCCATGTGCCTCAAGGCTACCCTTACATTTTCTAAAAAAGCATTTGCTTCCCTTACTATGCCAAATATATGTATTTCTAGAGACAAATCGGCCAGTATGTTTCTCTCATTCTTTGTCTCTTGAAGTTCTGCTCCTGCCATTTGGTAGTCAAGCTTGGGACTTCTTGCGCTTGTACCCATTTTCATTACCTTACATTTAGAAGTATTTCATTTCATTAATCACTTTTCTGACCACTCATGCAGACTATTTAGGCCTTCCTGAAGTTCTCTACCATAATTCTTGTCTCTTACTTTCTTCACAATCTTAGCATCATCTGCAAACATATTCATGAATGAATTCAAAGACTCTGATAGGTCAATTACATATACAAGAACAAAAGTGGCCCTAAAGCTGAACCCTGTGACACTCCACCACTAACTCATCTCCAATCAGACACTGTCTTACTCTAACCCTTTGTATCCTTCCTTCTAAGTAAGTTTTTATCCATTACAAGACATTTGCACCTATTCTCGCCATTGCTAGCAGCTTCTTAATAAGTCTCCTCAGTGGGACAGTGCCAAATGCTTTCTTGAAATCTAGGAATATGCAATCTGCCCAGCCCTCTCTTTCCTGTAAGATCCGGCTTACCTCATCATAAAATACTAAGAATTTTGTTATTATTGATCTACCTTCTCTGAAGCCATGTTGTCTCACTGACAAAAAGTTGAAGAATTCCAAGTGAGGAAAAATGTATTTTTGAGTAGTTTCTCCATAACTTTGCAAACAATGCTGGTCAAGGAAACAGGTCCATTGTTTAGAGCTGTATCCCTCCTTTCCTTTTTGAAGACAGGTACCACCTTTGCTTGTTTCCAGCACCTTGGAATCTCCCCTGATTCCAGCGACTTTTCAAATATGATACATAGTGTCACTGATATTGATTTAGCGCATTTCATAAGTACATAAAGGGCTATATCATCAGGACCTGTAGCTTTATAGGCATCTAACTCCATCAGTGCTTTGCATACCACTGTGGCTGAAAATATGATGTTCTCTATTACCGGTGCATGAGCTCCTTTCTCTGCAATCTGAGGGAGTAAGGTATTTTCTTCTGTAAATACTGACTGACACTCCTTGTTCAATTCTTTGCAGATCTCTTCATCCGTCTCAGTGATATTTCCATTTGCTCTCTTTAGCTTTAAAACCTGTTCTTTTACCTTCAGTTTTCTCCTGATAGAGTTTTAAAAAAGTTTGGGATTTTCTTTAGCCTTTCTGGTGATGTCCCTTTCAGAGTCCCTTTATGCCTCTTTTCATTTTATTTATTTATTTATTTTTTTTTACTTAGGGAGGGGGGTTAAGAATACTTCCTCCGTGTTTCCCTGTGTGTCGTAAAAGTCGACTAATTGGGGCGGAGCGGGGGGACTGGGAATCCCCTCCTCTTTATTTTACTTCCTACGAGTAGCCAAGAGATGTGGGGGTATTCTGGCAGGAGAGATCCAGCCAGAACCCTAATACTTGGGTCTCTGAATGTGCGTGGTTGTGGTGTAAATGAAAGTAAAAGGGAGGTGATAAGGAGTATGTTTGTGGAGAAAAAAAAGATAGTTGTACTTGCATTGAGCTAAACTAAGATAAAAGGGAATGGTGAGGTGACATTTGGGAGAGTGGTAGGCAGAGTGTCTGGAGTTAAGAGGGGGAGAGGAAGAGAGGGAGTGGCTTTGATATTAAGTGAAGAGATGAATAAGTGTGTGGTAGAATGGAAGGAAGTATCTTCTTGAATAATGGTGGCTAAAATGAGGCGTTTGTGAGTGCATATGGCCCTGGCAGTGAAAGAAGTGAGGTAGAAAGAGAAGAATTTTGATGAAATTGAACGATAGTTTGGAAGACTTGGTAATGAATGTGAATGTGGTGTTGATGGGAGATTTAAATGCTATAATAGGAAATGAGCCAGTGGATGGTGCAATTGGGAATTATAGAGTACCTGGTAGGAATGAGAATGGAGAGAGAATGATAGAAATGTGCATTGAGAGAGAGATGTTGATTTCTAATACTGTATTTAAAAAGAAGGAAGTGCACAAGTATACATGGGTCAGAGTGAATAATGGAAGAGTAGTTGACAGAGTATTATTGGATTATGTTGTGGTGAACAGGAGGGTGATTGGAAGAGTATTGGATGTGAATGTACTGAGAGGAGCTAGTGGTGGAATATCTGACAATTATTTAGTTTAAAGTAGGGTGAAAGTGGGAGAAAAGTGGAGAAAGAGGAGAAGTGAGAGAAGAAGAGAGGTGCTAAAAGTGAATGAATTGTATAAGAAAGAAAAAGACTGTGAGTATAAGGTTAGTATGAGAAATGTGTGGAATGTAGTGAAAGAGAAAGTGGAAGAATAATGGGGTTGTTTCAAAGAGGAGGTTATGAAGTGCGCCGAGGCAGTGTGTGGAAGGAGACTAACTGGTGGAAGTAAAAGGAAAGGTAGTGAATGGTGGAATAAGCAGGGGAGTGCAGTAGTATCTGAAAAGAAGCGGGCTTACGAGGTATGGTTGCAGGTAGGTAATGTAGAGACGTATGAAAGGTATTGTGCAAAGAGGAGGTTAGCGAAGCACGTGGTGAGGGAGGCAAAGAGAAAAGCAGATGTAAAGTGGGGCAGATGCTTGTCTGAGAATTTTGAAAGGAATAAAAAGATGTTTTGGAAGAAAGTGAAAAGAGTGAGGAAAGGTGAATGTTGTAGGGAGGAGAGAGTGAAAGGAACAGATGGGAAATTGCTAGTGGATGAAATAAAGGTGAGAGAGAGATGGGCTGAATATTTCAAGAACCTGCTGAATGGGGAAGATGATAGAGAGGCAGACATTGTGAATGTGGAAAACGAATGGAGAATGCCAATGTTAGGTGATGAGAATGATAGAGAGATAACAAAAGAGGAGGTATATTTTGCACTGAGAGCAACGAAAGCTGGTAAAGCACCAGGGATAGATGGGTGTCATACTGAATGCTTGTCAAAAGGTGGGGAGGCATTAGTAGAATGGATGGTTAGCTTGTTGAATGTATGTTTCAGGAAAGGGAGGGTCCCCCCCAAAAAAGAAAAAAAATGACGCGGCCTAAAGGGATTGCTCGCACCTGCTAGCTCAGTGAACTGTGGTGGACGGGTGTGAGGGGAGTTGCTATTTGATGAAACAGTGGGAGTAAACCAGCTGCAGCTGTCGGGCCTTATTGTAGAATACCCTTACCCAACTACCTTGTGGATGACCCAAGCAGGGTGGAAGGAGGGGGAGATGTGGCAACCCTCTATCCCCAAGGAGCTGAGAGGAGTGGTTGAGGTGTGTATATGGATCGTGGTGAATGCGCATTTCTTGGTTCGGCCACCCCCTTACAAGGGGGGACTGAGGCTTATGTCTATGTATGTATGCATGTAATCATTTCTTGTGTGTGTGTAATTACCTAATTGTGATATGGTAATTGTGTTTACAAGAAAGAACCCCATGCTCGTAACTCCCCGTCTCCTGGTCAGTTCCATTTTTGCACCTAGTGATACCTATCATACTTGTCTTTAAAACTATGGATTGAGTTAGCGTTAATTATCTTCTAGATAACAAATTCCAATCATCAACTATTACCAAACTAGAAAAGTACTTCATTAATTCCTGCAATGACATTTTCTTGTGAACCTTCAAATTATGACTTCTAGTTTTAGAGCTAGCCATATCAAAATATTGGTCCCTATCTGCTATGGCTAAACCATGAAGGTATTTATAAACTGTCACCATTGTCGACCTCATTTTACTAGCTTCGAGTGATGCTGAGTCTAATTCCC
>JAXCGZ010018968.1:100000-132500 GCA_037179515.1 Halocaridina rubra | reverse complement strand
TACCTCATTTCTGATCTTATCGCTTCTTGTCACCCCACACATCCATCTCAACCCTCATCTCTGCCATATCCAGTTTTTTCTCTTGAGTATTCTTTATTGCCCATGTCTCTGCTCCATACATCATCGCAGGTCTCACAACTGTCTTATGCACTTTACCCCTCAACTTAATCCCTATTCTCCTGTCGCACAGCACCCCAGACACTTTCTTCTAGTTCTTCCATCCCGATTGTATTCTGTGGGTAATTTCTGACTCTAGATCACCATCCTCTGCCACTGTTGATCCCAAATACTTGAACTTTTCAACTCTTTTCAATACCTTCCACTGCAAATTGACCTCCCCATCCTCATCATCTTTCAACCTCAAGTACTCTGTCTTTTTCCTGCTGATTTTCAGTTCTCTATCCTCCACCACTCTTCTCCACTCCTCAAGCTTCTCCTCCACTACCTCTCGTCTGTTGCTACACAGTACAATGGCATCTGCAAAGAGCATACTCCATGGAGACTGATCTCTAACACCCTGGGTTACTACATCCAAGACCAGATCAAATAGATATGGACTCAAAGCAGACCCTTGATGCAGACCAACATTTACTGAGAGACTTTTCATCAAGCCCACACTGCTCTTAACATTTGCCTCTGCCCTCTCATACATATCTTGGATGATTCTTGCATATATTTCGGGGACTCCCTTTTCTCTAATACACCCCCACACCTCTTGACTTGGTACTCGATCATATGCCTTTTCCAGGTCAATAAAGACCATATGGAGTCCTTTCTGTTTCTCCCTATGCTTTTCCATCATTTGTCTCAAGGCAAATATGGCATCCATTGTCCCTCTTCCAGGCATGAAGCCAAACTGTTCATCCCCAATTGTTGTTACCTCTCTGAGTCTCCTCTCTATGATCTCCCATATCTTCATAGTATGACTTAACAACTTTATACCTCTATAGTTTCCACACTCCTGAATGTCTCCCTTCGCTTTATAGATTGGGATGATTAAGCTTGCTCTCCATTCCTCTGGCATCTTTTCCTGACTAAAGATCTTTTGCATTAAGTCCCACAAGATATCTATGCCTTCCTTACGAAGACTCTTCCATACCTCCACTGGCATCTTATCAGGTCCTGCTGCCTTTCCATTTTTAATGCCCGCTCTACCTCTCTTCTAGCCACTGTTGTTGTAACTGCTTCATTTGGAAGTCCATCTTCAAATACTGCTCTTGGATTCTCTTCATTTAGTAATCCTTCAAAATAAGTTTCCCATCTGCTTTTTATTTCCTCCTCTTCTGCTAGAACTACTCAATAGTTATCCTTTATTTGTCTTACTTGGGTCAAGTCCTTGGTTTCAGCATCTCGGGCCTTGGCAGTTCGCCATATTTTCTTCTCTCCTTTTACACTAAAAAAGAAGTACTTCCTTATATCCTGCATAGGAGTTTTCTTATGAGGTTACAAACTATGACCTGTAGTTCTAGAGCCATCCATATCAAAATATCGATCCCTACCCAATCTGTCAAAAACATGCAGGAATTTAAAAACCGTCATCATAACTCCCCTCATTTTTTTAGCTTCGAGTGATGTTAATTCTAATTCCATCAGCCTCTCCTTATAACTGAGATTGCGTATTTCTGACACCAATATCGTGGCATGTCTCTGAACATTTTCCAGCTTAATTAGGGGCTTTTTCAAAGTGTGGCTTTCAAGAGGGGGCTGCATATTCAAGCTTTGATCTCACATAAGTTACATAGATATTTCTGAACATTTCATTGTCCAACTGTCTGAAGGTTACCCTTACATATGTAAAAAAAAAAAAAAATATACTGCCCACACTATATCATTTTCGTGCATTACCGGAGACAAATCTGCCAAGATGTGTACTCCTAGATCTTTTTCATTCTCCGTCTCTTGAAGTTCTGCTCCTGCACTTGAGTATTCAAGATTGGGCCTTCTTGCACTTGTACCCATTCTCATGACCTTACATTTAGATGTATCAAATTTTATTAGTCACTTTTCTGACCACTCATGCAGACTATTTAGGCCATCCTGAAATTCTCTACTATTGTTCTCGTTTCTTATTTTCTTCACAATCTTTGCATCATCTGCAAACATATTCAAGAATGAATTTACAGACTGGTAGATCATTTACGTATACAAGGAACAAAAGTGGCCCTAACTGAACCTTGTGGAATCCCACTAATAACCTTTTACCATTCAGATTTGTTTAAATTCTTTATTTTTATTTTATAATTGTGACACAAGGACGGACCCAAAAATAAAATAATAAATCTCCCCATATCGGTCCTGGGCGAGAAGAAAACAAAAATTAAAGAGAAAGAGAGGTGGCAAGTATTGTGACTTGTAAGATGTGAAGGGATGGTAAGAGATGTGAAATGAATATCCAAGATATGCTGTGTTGATGTAGGCATAGAAAAAAAAGTTACTGAAGGAAGATCTTAACATCGAAGTGTCCTGGACAGTCCTATTTAAGTCCAAAAGGCCTTCCAGCTGTAGCATTGCAACGGGCGGCTGGTGCCATGAGCCAACCTACTACATATAGATTTGTTATCAAGGAAGAACTGAAAGAGTAAATATTTCGAGACATGCTGTTTGCAGAGTGTAGGTGGGTGGAACGAGGTGTTACATTTCTCAGTAACTAAAAGAAAGGTGATACTGAGTGTCATACTCTGACCCTCTTTTCTCTTCCCTCTAAGTAAATTTTAATCCTTTCCAAGACATTTCCACCTATTCTCGGCTTTACTTGCAGCTTCTTAATAAGTTTCCCATGTGGAACCGCAATCCACCCAGCCCTCTTTTTCCTGTAATATTCGGCTAACCTCATCATAAAATCATAATAAGTTGGTTACTGTTGATCTGTCTTCTCTGATTCCATTTTGTCTCACATACAAAAATTTGAAGGATTCCAAGTGAAGAGAGATGTGTTTTATTAGTGCTTTCTCCACAACTTTGCAAACTATCCCGGTCTAAGAAACAGGCATATTGTTTAGAGCTGTATCCCTCCTTCCCATTTTGAAGATAGGTACCACGTTTGCTTGTTTCCAGCATCTTGGAATCTTCCCAGATACCAGGGTCTTTTCGAATATGTTGCATAGCGCCACCTATAATGGCTTGGCGTATTTCTTAAGTACGTAAGAGGATATGTCATCAGGAGCTGTAGCTTTATGGGCATCTTACTCCATGAACGCTTCGAATACCTCTGTGACTGAAAATATGATATCAAATACCAGCCCATGAACTTTTATCTCTGCAGTCTGAGGGGGTGGGATATTGTCCGCTGTAAATACTGACTGAAACTCCTTGTTTAATTCTTCACAGATCTCTTCATCTCTTTCAGTGATGCTTCCATCCGCTGTCATTAACTTTAACACCTGTTCATTGACCTTCAATTTTTCTTTAGTAAAGCTGTGAAAAAGTTTTGGATTTTATTTACTTTTCCTGGTGATATCCCTTTTATAAATTCTCTCTGCCTCTCTTCTTTTACTTAAATAATAAGTTTTTGCTCTTTTATAAGTCTGCCAGTCATTTATGATTTTTCTCTCTCTATACCTCTTCCAGCATTTGTCTCTCCATTTCTCTGTGGCCATGAATAACTCCTATTTTGGTGGAAGGCCTGCACCAATTTACTATCTTCCCATATTCCTCACAAATTATTTCGGACATTTCTTGTACAGATTTGTTGATAAATTAGGACCTTCACTTAATAACTGCAAAAAGCTAATTAATTTTCATGTAATACCCTTTGGATAATTCCTCCTCGTGTCCTCAGTGCCTCTACTTTCAGGCAGAACATCTTTAATGATATACTCTATCAACAACACTGTGTGTGATTACCTAATTGTGATTACCTAATTGTGTTTACGGGAAAGAGCACAAAGCTCGTACCTTCACGTCTCGTGATCGGTTCCATTTTCTACTTAGTGATACTTATCGTACCTGTCCTTAAAACTAATTGATTGAGATAGCATTAACTACCTCCTCGCTTAGCGAATTCCAGTTATCAAGTACTCTTACTCTGAAAAAGTATTTACTTACATCCTGCAAAGAAGTTTTCTTGCGAAGCTTCAAACTATTACCTCTAGTTCTAAAGCCTGCCATATCAAAATATCGATCCCTATCCACTCTATCATAACCATGAAGGAATTCAAAGACTGTCACCATATCCCTCCTCAATCTTCTAGCTTCGAGTGAGGGTAAGTCTAATTCCCTCAGCCTCTCATCATAACTGAGATTACATATTTCTGGCACCAGTTTCGTGGCAAGTCTTTGATCTTTTTCAAGCTTAGCTATGTGCTTTATCAAGTGCGAATTCCAAAAGGGGGCTGCGTATTCGAGTTTTGGACTCACATATGTTTCATAAATATTTCTAAACATTTACTTGTCCATGTGCCTCAAGGCTACTCTTACATTTGATAAGAAGGCATATGCTGCCCTTACTATGCCATTTATATGTATTTCTGGAGACAAATCTGCCAGTATGTTTACTCCTAGATCTCTCACATTTTCTGTCTTTTGAAGTTGTACTCCAGCCACTGAGTACTCAAACTTGGGTCTTCTTGCACTTGTACCCATTCTCCTTACCTTACATTTTGAAGTATTAAATTCCACACACACACATGCACGACCTGTAACTTTTCTGCTAACTTAATACCACAAACTCTCTCTCTCTCTCTCTCTCTCTCTCTCTCTCTCTCTCTCTCTCTCTCTCCTCTCTCTCTCTCTCTCTCTCTCTCTCTCTCTCTCTCTCTCTCTCTCCTCTCTCTCTCTCTCTCTCTCCTCTCTCTCAACTCTTGGTTTTGTATCCATTTGAAGCATTATTTGTATGAACTCATGTAATGTCTGACGCCTCTCTGTGGCTGGCTCTAGAACTAGAGGTCATAGTTTGAAGCTTCGTAAGAAAACTTCTTTGCAGGATGTAAGGAAATACTTTTTCAGTGTAAGAGTAGTTGATAATTTTAATTGGCAAGTGAGGAGGTAGTTAATGCTATCTCAATCTATAGTTTTAAGGACAGGTATGATAAATATCGCTAAGTAAAAAATGGAACCGATCAGGAGACGGGAAGATACGAGCTTTGGGCTCTTTCCCGTAAACACAATTAGGTAATCACAATTAGGTAATCACACACACACACTTTTGATGAGGAAAAAAAGTCTAAAAGACCTTCAAGAATTCAAAGAAGTGTTAATTAAATGCTACAAAACACAGGAAGAGATGGAAATTATCAAGAACTTGTTGCAAGAGGTTAGAAGGTTAAATGAGGAAAGAAATGAGGTAGAGACGAAAAATGTTCATTTCAGAGTTCTTCCATACAAAGGGGAGATAAAGAAGATAATGACAGAAGATCAGTGGATGGGGCCTCATTAAAATTGTTATACACTAATGCTGATGGAGTAGCTGGTAAGGTAGTAGAATTAAAAGATAGGATTCACAACAATAAGGCAGATATAGTAGCAATTACAGAGTCTAAGTTGAGTGAGGATATAAACAGTGTCACAGTCTTCCCTAAGGGCTTCATATTTAGGTTGAAAGATTTGAGAGAACTGGTGGAGGGATAGCACTGCTCATAAGTTAAAGGATTTAGGTTGAAGATATAAACTTGGCTATAGAAAGTGAGTTCAAGGAATTTCTTGGTGCTCGCATAAATACTGGGTCAGAGAACATCATAATAACTGTTGTATATAACCCACCAAGGAACAAACATAGGCTAGAAGTTTATGAGGAAAGTCATACAGGTACTATTGAAGTCATAAACTCAGTTGTTAACATGGCATGGGAGAGAAAATGTAGGATTTTGATTATTGGGGATTTTAATCATAAAGAGATACTTTGGATAAATCTTGACCCACACAGTGGTGAGAGAATTACGTACACCAACATGTACTGGAACCAACGAGGGCCAGGGGTTGGGATGAGGTATCACTACTTGATCTAGTATTCACAGATAATGTGTTGGATATTGAAAAAATTGAGTATGAACCACCAATTGAAAAGCGTGACCACTGTGTGTTGTTGATGGAGTATATCATTGAAGATGTTCTGTCTGAGAGTAGAGGCACTGAGGACATGAGGAGGAACTATCCGAAAGGAGATTACATCAAAATGAATGAGCTTTTTGCAGTTATTGACTGGAGGACCTTATTTTACAACAAATCTGTACAAGAAAGGTACATCTTTTGTGAAAAATATGGGAAGATTGTAGATTGCTGCATACCTGTCACCAAAGTAGGTGTAATTCATGCCAGAGAGAAATGGTTTGATAATGAGTGTAAAAGAGCTAAGGAGTGGAGAGACAAATGCTGGAAAAGGTATAGAAGGAGAAAAAAATTAAATTCCTGGCAAACCTACAAAAGAGAAAAAAATTATTACCTAAGTAAAAGAAGAGAGACAGAGAGAGACTATAAAAGGGACATCACCTGGAAGATTAAAAAAATCCCAAGCTTTTCCACAGCTTTATTAGAGGAAAACTGAAGGTAAAAGAACAGGTTTGAAGGCTTAAGAGAGCAGATAGAACCATCACTGAGACGGATGAAGAGATCTGCAAAGAACTGAACAAGGAGTTTCAGTCAGTATTTATAGTAGAAAATACCCCACCCCCTCATATAGGAGAGATAGAAGCTCATAGGCCAGTATTAGAGAACATCATCCTTTCAGCCACAGAGGTATGCAAAGCGCTAATGAAGTTAGATGTCCATAAAGCTACAGGTCCTGATGATATATCCCCTCATGTACTTAAAAAATGCGCAAACTCAATATCAGTGGCACTAAGTATCATATTTTAAAAGTCACTGGAGTCAGGGGAGATTCCAATATGCTGGAAACAAGCAAACGTGATACCTATCTTCAAAATGGGAAGAAGAGATACAGCTCTAAACTATAGACCAGTTTCCTTAACCAGCACAGCTTGTAAAGTTATGGAGAAACTGCTAAGGAATCATATCTTTCTTCCCTTGCAATCCTTCAACTTTTTGTCAGTGAAACAGCATGGCTTCAGAAAAGGTAGATCAACAGTAATAAACTTATTAGAATTTTATGATGAGGTAGGCCGAATTTTACAGGAAAGAGAAGGTTGGGCAGATTGCATATTCCTAGACTTCCAGAAAGCATTTGGCACTGTACCAACACGGGAGACTTATTAAGAATTTCATGGTGAGGAGTTATCTGCTGAGTTCCTCATTCAACTGGAGGAGCAGATGGTTAAAGAGGAAGAAATACCTGCCCAAAACCCAGATCATAAGAGATTCATAATTAGGGAATTAGAAGAATCTTTTGCCTTGATAGAGGAAGAGTTGGCATAGCTCGAGGCTCAGGACCCCAGCTCTACCAAGGTACACTAAGGCTGGCAGAGGTGTCATGGAATGCCTTTGGTTTTACAAGGAAATTTAAGAGGAGAAGAAGAGGGCAACCTTCGAGACTCGCCTCGACCAATTCTTAGTGAAGGTAGATCCCCCAGCAGTATATACTGTGCCTTCTACCTTAGGTGCCTCAACAAACTCACCTGCTCGAGTATCTCCAGCATCTTCTGCAGGTTCTCTCTCTCCAGACTCACCTGCTTCTCAAGCTTCATCCTCTCCATAAGTCTGTCTCTCCTTCCCTCGCAGCACCTCTTCCAGTGTGTAAGTCGACCACATGAGTAAAGTTAAGCAATACTATATAGTGTACTTTTACTATTTTTATGTCTTAGTAAGCAATACTGTTACATTTAGCTTTATTATTTTTACATCTTAGATTATGAACTTAGATTATTTTTCTATGTTTTTCGAGTATTTATTATTAGCATTGGTGGGGAACCTAGGTTCGTATTTAGGTGTGTTCCGACTTACGATGAAAATCAGGTTACGACAGCTGTCAGGGACGGAACTCTGTCATAAATCGGGGACCCCCTGTAGTATCATTAACTATTGATGATTCTTATCTTTGTGATGGAATAAATCCGAATTCATGCAGAGAATCAGTTTTGACTGGAGAATACTTAGATAATAGGTTAATACAGCTTTTGGTTAAGCAATCCATTTTGATATGCAATTTGCTATTATTGACCATAATTTATGACAACTGTAGCAAGATAGAAAAATTTACTTAAGGGAAATTTTAATTAAAGCTTTCCATGTGATATTTTTAACTGTTCAATGGCATTAATGTAGTAGGTTGGCCCATGGCACCGATCGCCCATTGTGATACTACAACTGAAGGGTCTTGTGGACTTAAATAAGACTGTCCAGGACAGTTCGATGTTAAGTCTTCTTTCAGTTACGATTCTCTTTCTATGCCTATATCAACACCGAATATTCTTGGATATTCATTACACCTGTCTTATTATCCCTTCACATTTGACATGTCACAATACTCCCCAGGCTTGATTAGGGTAGATTATTTATTTTTGCCTGTCCTGGTGTCACAATCATAAAAATAAAGAAGAAGCTGCAAGCAACGGCTGGAATAGGTGGAAATGTCTTGGTATGGATAAAAACTTACTTAGAAGGAAGGGAACAGAGAGTTAGAGTAAGACACTCAATGTCTGAATGGAGAGGAGTTAGTAGTGGAGTTCCACAGGGTTCAGTTTAAGGGCCACTTTTATTCCTTGTATATGTAAATGACCTACCAGAGTCTGTAAATTCATCCATGAATATGTTTGCAGATGATGCAAAGATTGTGAAGAAAGTAAAAAACGAGAACAATGGTAGAGAACTTCAAGAAGATCTAAATAGTCTGTATGAGTGGTCAGAAAAGTTGCTAATGAAATTAAATACTTCAAAATGTAAGGTAATGAGAATGGGTACAAGTGCAAGAAGACCCAAGCTTGACTACTCGGTGGCAGGAGTACAACTTCAAGTGACAGAGAATGAGAGAGATCTAGGAGTAAACATACTAGCAGATTTGTCTCCAGCAATGCATATAAATGCCATAGTAAAGGCAGCATATGCATTCTTATCAAATGTAAGGGTAGCCTTGAGGCACATGGACAAGGACATGTTCAGAAATATTTATATAACCTATGTTAGGCCAAAGCTTAAATATGCAGCCCCCTTTTAGAATCCGTACTTGAAAAAGCACTTAGCTAAGCTTGAAAAAGTTCAAAGACATGCCATGAAACTGATGCCAGAAATACACAATCTCAGTTATGATGAGAGGCTGAAGGAGTTAGACTTACCAACACTCGAAGCTAGAATATTGAGAATGGATATGGTGACAGTCTTTAAATTCCTTCATGGTTATGATAGTGTGGATGGGGATCGATATTTTGATATGGCTGGCACTAGAACTAGAGGTCTTACTTTGAAGCTTGGTAAGAAAACTTGTTTGCATGATGTAAGGAAGTACTCTTTTAGTGTAAGAGTAGTTGATAATCGGAATTCGCTATGCGAGGAGGTAGTTAATGCTAACTCAATCTTATAGTTTTAAGGACAGGTATGATAAGTATCACTAAGTAGAAAATGGAACCGATCAAAAGACGGGAAGATACGAGCTTTGGGATCTTTCCCGTAAGCAAAATTAGGTAATCGTAATGAGAATAGGTACAAGTGCAAGAAGGCCCAAGCTTGACTACTCGGTGGCTGGAGTACAACTTCAAGTGACAGAAAATGAGAGAGATCTAGGAGTAAACATACTGGCAGATTTGTCTCCAGAAATACATATAAATGGCATAGTAAGGGCAGCATATGCATTCTTATCAAATGTAAGGGTAGCCTTGAGGCACATGGACAAGGAAATGTTCAGAAATATTTATGTAACCTATGTGAGTCCAAAACTCGAATATGCAGCCCCCTTTTGGAATTCGCACTTGATAAAGCACATAGCTAAGCTCGAAAAAGTTCAAAGACATGCCACGAAACTGGTGCCAGAAATATGTAATCTCAGTTATGATGAGAGGCTGAGGGAATTAGACTTACCATCACTCGAAGCTAGAAGATTGAGGGGGGATATGGTGACAGTCTTTAGAGTCCCTCATGGTTATGATAGAGTGGATAGGGATCGATATTTTGATATGGCAGGCTTTAGAACTAGAGGTCATAGTTTGAAGCTTCGCAAGAAAACTTCTTTGCAGGATGTAAGGAAATACTTTTTCAGTGTAAGAGTAGTTGATAATTAGAATTCGGTAAGCGAGGAGGTAGTTAATGCTATCTCAGCCCATAGTTTTAAGAACAGGTATGATAAGTATCACTAAGTATAAAATGGAACCGATGAGGAGACGGGAAGACACGAGCTTTGGGTTCTTTCCCGTAAATACAATTAGGTACTCATAATTAGGTAATCACACACAGTGTTGTTGATATAGTATATCATTAAGGATGTTCTGCCTGAAAGTAGAGGCACTGAGGACACGAGGAGGAATTATCCAAACATTATTGCATCAAAATTAATTAGCTTCTTTGAAGGATGTAAGGAAGTACTCTTTTAGTGTAAGAGTAGTTGATAATTGGAATTCGCAAAGCGAGGAGATAGTTAATGCTAACTCAATCCATAGTTTTAAGGACAAGTATGATAAGTATCACCAAGTACACAATGGAACCGGTCAGGAGATGGGAAGATACGAGCTTTGGGTTCTTTCCCGTAAACACAATTAGGTAATCACACACAGTGTTGTTGATAAAGTATATCATTAAAGATGATCTGCCTGAAAGTAGAGACATTGAGGACACGAGGAGGAATTATCCAGAGGATATTACATGAAAATTAATTAGCTTTTTGCAGTTATTAAGTGAAGGACCTTATTTATCAACAAATCTGTACAGGAAATGTCCGAAATAATTTGTGAGGAATATGGGAAGATAGTAAATTGTTGCATACCTTCCACCAAAATAGGAGTTATTCATGCCACAGAGGAAATGGCGAGACAAATGCTGGAAGAGGTATAGAAGGAGAAAAATCATAAATGAGTGGCAGACTTATAAAAGAGCAAGAAATTATTACTTAAGTAAAAGAAGAGAGGCAGAGAAAATTTATAAAAGTGATATCACCAGGAAAAGTAAATAAAATCCAAAACTTTTTCACAGCTTTACTAAAGAAAAATTGAAGGTCAATGAACAGGTGTTAAAGTTAATGAGAGCGGATGGAAGCATCACTGAGACAGATGAAGAGACCTGTGAAGAATTAAACAAGGAGTGTCAGTCAGTATTTACAGCGGACAATACCCCACCCCCTCAGACTGCAGAGATAAATGTTCATGGGCTGGTATTTGATATCATATTTTCAGTCACAGAGGTATTCGAAGCGTTCATGGAGTAAGATGCCCATAAAGCTACAGCTCCTGATGACATATCCTCTTACGTACTTAAGAAATACGCCAAGCCATTATAGGTGGCGCTATGCAACATATTCGAAAAGTCCCTGGTATCTGGGAAGATTCCAAGATGCTGGAAACAAGCAAACGTGGTACCTATCTTCAAAATGGGAAGGAGGGATACAGCTCTAAACAATAGGCCTGTTTCTTTGACCAGGAGTTTGCAAAGTTGTGGAGAAAGTACTAAGAAAACACATCTCTCTTCACTTGGAATCCTTCAAATTTTTGTATGTGAGACAAAATGGAATCAGAGAAGACAGATCAACAGTAACCAACTTATTATGATTTTATGATGAGGTTAGCCGAATATTACAGGAAAGAGAGGGCTGGGTGGATTGCATATTCCTAGATTTTCAGAAGGCATTGCATGCGGTTCCACATGGGAAACTTATTAAGAAGCTGCAAGTAAAGCCGAGAATAGGTGGAAATGTCTTGGAAAGGATTAATATTTACTTAGAGGGAAGAGAAAAGAGGGTCAGAGTATGACACTCAGTATCACCTTTCTTTTAGTTACTGAGAAATGTAACACCTCGTTCCACCCACCTACACTCTGCAAACAGCATGTCTCGAAATATTTACTATTTCAGTTCTTCCTTGATAACAAGTCTATATGTAGTAGGTTGGCTCATGGCACCAGCCGCCCGTTGCAATGCTACAGCTGGAAGGCCTTTTGGACTTAAATAGGACTGTCCAGGACACTTCGATGTTAAGATCTTCCTTCAGTTACTTTGTTTTTCTATGCCTACATCAACACAGCATATCTTGAATATTCATTTCACATCTCTTACCATCCCTTCACATCTTACAAGTCACAATACTTGCCACCTCTCTTTCTCTTTAATTTTTGTTTTCTTCTCGCCCAGGACCGATATGGGGAGATTTATTATTTTATTTTTGGGTCCGTCCTTGTGTCACAATTATAAAATAAAAATAAAGAATTTAAACAAATCTGAATGGTAAAAGGTTATTAGTGGGATTCCACAAGGTTCAGTTAGGGCCACTTTTGTTCCTTGTATACGTAAATGATCTACCAGTCTGTAAATTCATTCTTGAATATGTTTGCAGATGATGCAAAGATTGTGAAGAAAATAAGAAACGAGAACAATAGTAGAGAATTTCAGGAAGACCTAAATAGTCTGCATGAGTGGTCAGAAAAGTGACTAATGAAATTTGATACTTCTAAATGTAAGGTCATGAGAATGGGTACAAGTGCAAGAAGGCCCAATCTTGAATACTCAATTGCAGGAGCAGAACTTCAAGAGACGGAGAATGAAAAAGATCTAGGAGTACACATATTGGCAGATTTGTCTCCGGTAATGTGCGTAAATGATATGGTTTGGGCAGTATATATTTTTTTTAACATATGTAGGGATAGCCTTCAGACAGTTGGGCAAGGAAATGTTCAGAAATATCTATGTAACTTATGTGAGGCCAAAGCTTGAATATGCAGCCCTTTTTGGAAGCCACATTTTGATAAAGCCCCTAATTAAGCTGGAAAAAGTTCAGAGACATGCCATAACATTGGTGTCAGAAATACGCAATCTCAGTTATAAGGAGAGGCTGATGGAATTAGAATTAACATCACTCGAAGCTAGAAAAAAGAGGGTGTGTGTGTGTGCGTGATGACGGTTTTTAAATTCCTGCATATTTTTGACAGAGTGGGTAGGGATTGATATTTTGATATGGCTACAGGTTATAGTTTGAAACCTCATAAGAAAACTCCTTTGCAGGATATAAGGAAGTACTTCTTTTTTAGTGTAAAAGGAGTGAAGAAAATATGGCGAATTGCCAAGGCCCGAGATGCTGCAAACAAGGACTTGACCCAAGTAAGACAAATAAAGGATAACTATGGAGTTGTTCTAGCAGAAGAGGAGGAAATAAAAAGCAGATGGGAAACTTATTTTGAAGGATTATTAAATGAAGAGAACACAAGAGCAGTATTTGAAGATGGACTTTCAAATGAAGCAGTTACAACAACAGTGGCTAGAAGAGAGGTAGAACGGACATTAAAAATGGAAAGGCAGCAGGACCTGATAAGATGCCAGTGGAGGTATGGAAGAGTCTTGGAGAGGAAGGCATAGATATCTTGTGGGACTTAATGCATAAGATCTTTAGTCAGGAAAAGATGCCAGAGGAATGGAGAGCAAGCTTAATCATCCCAATCTATTGAGGGAAGGGAGACATTCAGGAGTGTGGAAACTATAGAGGTATAAAGTTGTTAAGTCATACTATGAAGATATGGGAGAAGATCATAGAGAGGAGACTCAGAGAGGTAACGACAGTGGGGGATGAACAGTTTGGCTTCATGCCTGGAAGAGGGACAGTGGATGCCATATTTGCCTTGAGACAAATGATGGAAAAGCATATGGAGAAACAGAAAGGACTGCATATGGTCTTTATTGACCTGGAAAAGGCATATGATCGAGTACCACGTCAAGAGGTGTGGAGGTGTATTAGAGAAAAGGGAGTTCCCGAGAAATATGTAAGAATCATCCAAGATATGTATGAGAGGGCAGAGGGAAATGTTAAGAGCAGTGTGAGCTTGATGAAAAGTCTCTCAGTAAATGTTGGTCTGCATCAAGGGTCTGCTTTGAGTCCATATCTATTTGATCTGGTCTTGGATGTAGTAACCCAGGGTATTAGAGATCAGTCTCCATGGAGTATGCTCTTTGCAGATGCCATTGTATTGTGTAGCAACAGACGAGAGGGAGTGGGGGAGAAGCTTGAGGAGTGGAGAAGAGTGATGGAGGATAGAGGACTGAAAATCAGCAGGAAGAAGACAGAGTACTTGAGGTTGAGAGATGATGAGGACAGGGAGGTCAATTTGCAGTGGAAGGTGTTGAAAAGAGTTGAAAAGTTCAAATATTTGGAAACAACAGTAGCAGACGATGAATCTCTCCCATGCCATGGTAACAACTGACTTTATGACTTCAGTAGTACCTGTATGACTTTCCTCATAAACTTCTAGCCTATGTTGGTTCCTTCGTGGGTTATATACAACAGTTATTATGATGCTCTCTGACCCAGTATTTATGCGAGCACCAAGAAATTCCTTGAACTCACTTTCTATAGCCAAGTTTATATCTTCAACCTGAATCCTTTCACTTATGAGAAGTGCTATCCCTCAACCAGTTCTCTCAGATCATTCAACCTAAATATGAAGCCCTTAGGGAAGACTGTGACACTGTTTATGTCCTCACTCAACTTAGACTCTGTAACTGCTACTATATCTGTCTTATTGTTGTGAATCCTATCTTTTAATTCTACTGCCTTACCAACTATTCCATCAGCATTAGTGTGATTACCTAATTGTGCTTACCTAGTTGTATTTACGGGAAAGAGCCCAAAGCTCGTATCCTCCCGTCTCCAGATCGGTTCCATTTCCTACTTAGTGATACATTTCACACCTGTCCTTAAAACTATGGATTGAGATAGCATTAACTACCTCCTCGCTTAGCGAATTCCAATTATCAACTACTCTTACACTTAAAAAGTATTTCCTTACATCCTGCAAAGAAGTTTTCTTACGAAGATTCAAACTATGACCTCTAGTTCTAGAGCCTGCCATATCAAAATATCGATCCCTATCCACACTATCATGACCATGAAGGAATTTAAAGACTGCTACCATATTCCCCCCTCAATCTTCTAGCTTCGAGTGATGGTAAGTCTAATTCCTCAGCCTCTCTTCATAACTGAGATTACATATTTCTGGCACCAGTTTCGTGGTATGGCTTTGAACTTTTTCAAGCTTAGCTATGTGCTTTTTCAAGTGTGGATTCCAAAAGGGGGCTGCATATTCGAGTTTTGGCCTCACATAGGCTACATAAATATTTCTGAACATTTCCTTGTCCATGTGCCTGAAGGCTACCCTTACATTTGATAAGAATGCATATGCTGCCCTTACTATGTCATTTATATATATTTCTGGAGACAAATCTGCTAGTATGTTTACTTCTAGATCTCTCTCCTTTTCTGTCTCTTGAAGTTGCACTCCAGCCACCGAGTAGTCAAGCTTGGGTCTTCTTGCACTTGTACCCATTCTTATTACCTTACATTTTGAAGTTTTGAATTTCATTAGCCACTTTTCTGACCACTCATGCAGACTATTTAGAACTTCATGAAGTTCTCTACCATTTTTCTTGTTTCCTACCCTCTTCACAATCTTTACATCATCTGCAAACATATTCATGAATGAATTTACAGACTCTGGTAGGTCATTTACATATACAAGGAACAAAAGTGGCCCTAAAACTGAACCCAGTGGACCTCCACTACTAACTCTTCTCCATTCAGACACTGAGTGTCTTACTCTAACCCTCTGTTCCCTTCCTTCTAAGAAAGTTTTTATCCATTTCAAGACATTTCCACCTATTCTAGCCATTGCTTGCAGCCTCCTAATAAGTCTCCCATGTGGAACAGTGTCAAACGCTTTCTGGAAGTCTAATAATATGCAGTCTGCCCAGCCCTCCCTTTCCTGTAAGATTTGGCTTACCTCATCATAAAATTCTAATAAGTTTTTTACTGTTGATCTACCTTCTCTGAAGCCATGTTGCCTCACTGACAAAATTTGAAGGATTCCAAGTGAAGTGAGATATGTTTCCTTAGCAGTTTATCCATAACTTTGCAAACTATGCTGGTCAAGGAAACTGGTCTATAATTCAGAGCCGTGTCCCTCCTTCCCTTTTTGAAGATAGGTATCACGTTTGCTTGTTTCCAGCATCTTGGAATCTCCCCTGACTCCAGTGACTTTTTAAATATGATACTTAGTGCCACTGATATTGAGTTTTCGCATTTTTTAAGTACATAAGGGGATATGTCATAAGGACCTGTAGCTTTATGAACATCTAAATCCATCAGCGCTTTGCATACCTCTGTGGCTGTAAGGTTGATGTTCTCTAATACCGGCCCTTGAGCATCTATCTCTACAATCTGAGGGGGTGGGGTGTTTTCTAATGTAAATACTGACTGAAACTCCTTGTTCAATTCTTTGCAGATCTCTTCATCTGTCTCAGTGATGCTTCCATCCTCTCTCTTAAGCCTTAAAACCTGTTCTTTTACCTTCAGGCTTCCTCTGATAAAGATGTGGAAAATCTTGGATATTTTTGAGGGATTACTATAGTGGTGGTTCCCGGCGGGCAAGTGTGGCAGAGATTCAAGGTAGAGACAATATTTTCGGTGCAACAAGGAGTAAACAAAGGAAACGAGAAAATAAAATATAGGAAAAATGTGCTACTGCATCCGTATCTGTGGGTTAGTTCCTTCCATTGTAGGAAAATGGGATTTTTTAATATTCACATATTACAGAAGCTACTGAAATGTATCTCGACAAGCTAATGACATATCAACAAGATCATATTTATAACAAGAAAAATATCAGGTTCTGTTGGCCAAACTACCTGCCTATGGCTTTACCCCTTCATTCTGTTCTCTTATTTCCAGTTTTCTTATTGACCGTTCAATATCTGTAGTTGTTGATGGCGTGACATCTAGCCCTTTCTCTGTTACCAGTGGTGTTCCACAGGGCTCTGTTCTTTCACCTACTCTGTTCGTTCTCTTCATCAATGTTCTTCTACAATCCCCATCTTCCTCTCTTCTCCATGCCTTTGCTGATGATTCTACCCTTCACTTTTCCTCTGCTTTTTCTTCACAACCTTCATCTGTTACTCGTAATCAATCTCGTATCACTCTCTCTTCTACTCTTAATTCCGATTTGCAGAAAGTATCTGAGTGGGGCACTCAAAATTTAGTTAAATTCAATGCCTCCAAGACACATTTTCTGGCTATCTCTTTATCTTCTTCTCCTCCTGATAATCCTATTGTCTTCGAAACTAATGAAATTTACCCTATTAACTCTATAAACATAGGAATCCATATAGCCTTTAACTTGTCTTGGAGGAATCACATAATCCAAATTTCTGAATCTTCATCCAAAAAATTGGGGGTTTTGTTTCGTTTTCGTCATTACTTTTCCTCTTTGCAGTTACTTAAAATTTACAAAGGTCTTATCCGTCCCTGCTTAGAATACTGCTCACATATCTGGGGTGCTTCTTCCTTTACTTATTTTCTTGATAGGTAGAATCTAAGGCAGTCAGACTCATTAATGATCCTTCTCTTACTTCTAACCTGGATTCTCTCTCTCTTCGCCTTAAGGTATCTTCCCTTTCGCTTTTCTATCGCTACTACTTCCATCGCTGCTATGATGAGTTGGCGAGATGCATCCCTCCTCCACTGCCGAGGCCACGTAACACTCGCCAAGCGGCCTCATCTCACAGGTAGTGTGTGGAGATTTGTAGCTCACAGATTGGTCTGTACAGCGGCTACTTTTTCCCATCTACCTCCAGACTCTGGAATTCTCTTCCTCCTTCTGTCTTTCCTAATTCTTATGACCTTTCATCCTTCAAAAAGCAGATCTATCGTCATCTCAGAGCCTAATCCTCCATATATCTAAGTCCTCTGTACTTTGACTGTTTCATTCTGTCTGTCGTTTTCCTTTGTGTGACATTACCTCATCTCTGCCTTGTCCTTAACCTTTTTCTTTTCCTTTGTCTTGGAGTTTCTGCCTGTCCCGGTGTCACACTCATAAATAATATATATATATATATATATATATATATATATATATATATATATATATATATATATATATATGTATACATATATATATATATATATATATATATATATATATATATATATATATATATATATATATATATATATATATATATCTTCTTTTTCTTCGGCTACATGTGTTCCCATATATATATATATATATATATATATATATATATATATATATATATATATATATATATATATATATATATATATATATATATATATATATATATACATATATACATACATATATATATATATATATATATATATATATATATATATATATATATATATATATATATATATATATATATATATATATATATATATATATATACATATATATATATATATATATATATATATATATATATATATATATATATATATATATATATATATATATATATATATATATATATATATATATATATATATATATATATATATATATATATATATATATATATATATATATATATATATATATATATATATATATATATATATATATATATATATACATACATATATATATATATATATATATATATATATATATATATATATATATATATATATATATATATATATATATATATATATATATATATATATATATATATATATATATATATATATATATATATATATATATATATATATATATATATATATATATATATATATATATATATATATATATATATATATATATATATATATATATATATATATATATATATAAGCACAATTATAAGCAATAAAGCAAGCAATGTACTAAATATGCTTACTCCCTATTCCTAAATTTCAGAGAAATAGAAACAGTTCTTAACAAATATCATCATTTATCGGATATATAAAATATTAATGCTTTGCAACTTAATCGTATAATGCAAATAAATGAAATCTTAAGTAATACATGTTCTTGTCATGCAAAATTTCTTAAATGTGGTTACCAAATATTCTTATGCAAATTACCTGAAGTTTTGTTTACCACATAATCTTACACAAACTTCCTGAAATTTTGCTTACCACATAATCTCATGCAAATTTCCTGAAATTTTGTTTGCCATATAGTTCACAAGGAAAGTCTAAGTGACCCAACAGGGAAAATATTAATTACTGTAATCGATTTTGAAACAGATAAAAAAAAACGAGTGTCTCTGATTTACAACATTATCGTGTCAAGAGATAATAATTTTAGTTTACAGCCTAAAATTTATTCATTCCAATAATCCAAGCCAATTGTAATCAGGTTTGATGTGCATGTTGGAAAAAAAAATTACATGACAATCAGTGTGTCAGTATGGTGTCCCTATTCAGGCCCCAATTTATATGTGACATTGGGGAGTTTTTGTTTTACCTAAGGGGACAGTTTCTGAACTCGGTTAGGAATTCTCAGACATTCAAGGGACTCAAATATTTAATTGCACAACTCCCCGAATACCACTACTTGGATAATGAAAAGCAGAATTCATCTTTCTCTTAATATATAAGATTTGATTTGTTGGAAGGCAGCCTCTAATTCCTTGGAGGTGGTGAGCACAATTTCAATTCCCAGCACCACATACGGATGCCAAGACTTGGACCTCAACTCAAAGGAGATCACCTCTGTCACGCAGACTAAGTAGAATGGAGGCCACTGCAATTGCAGAAACAGAAATGACACACCGTTATTAATGGGAAAACTGAAGGTGCGAGCACACAAATAATGAGTTTCAAATATTAATCTATGGGTTGAAAATATTATAATTTACTAAAGGTTGACAGGAAATATTTACGCTACAAAAGAGCATGAACCAATTATTAATTACTTGCATGCATTTGCGTAAGACACTTTACTCATAATAATAAATAAGGATCTACAAGATAAGTATGTAATCATTTAATTACAGTTGACAAAAAACGTATACGCTACCAAATGGGCATGACCAACTTATTACTTATTTACGATGAGAGAAAAGGATGATATGAAATTAGAATTTGTTAGGAGATGCGATAGATTCTTCATGTGGCAATGAGCAATCTTCTGATGGCAAAATCTTTACCTGGACAATAAAAATGAATGATCTTTCTTATCAATGTATATCCGCGGTTATTTCTATGCCAAGGAATTGAATTTGGCAAATGAGATTACAGTTAGGTACTCAACAAAAGTTCGTGTTTATGAGAATGAGACTGAGCAAAATTACTAAAGGATCCTTTTACCAATGACCTGGAATGTAAATTTTCTAGAATTGCCAATTTGCTTGGCCAATGAGCTTTACCATACACTGTCTCTCACCTTTTATCCCAGATGAATTCCTACAACGACAGTCCTAAATATTGCAAAGTCACGTAGTGAAGGCTTGAAGTAAACGGGACTGAGGGAGCTCTACACATTACTTGTGAGGTGGTTGGTCACCATCTGAGAGCAATTCAGCACCAGTCTAGGGGAACTAAGCCTGGGGCAAATCTGTAAGGTTGACGAAGAGCAGTATTTTGTTCTAATTTTTTTTTTAGGGTTTACTATGGTGGTGGTTCCTGGCAGGCAAGTGTGGAAGAGATGCAAGGGAGAGACAGTATTTTAGGTGCAACAAGAGGGAGGAAGCAAAGGAAACGAAAAAAATAACTATGGGAAGAATGGGCTACTGCATCATCATCTGCGGGTGTAGTTCTTTACATTGTAGGAAAATGGGAATTTTTTATATTCAAATATTACAGAAGCTACTGAAATGTATCTTGACAAGCTAATAACATGTCAGCAAGAGCAAATTTATAACACGAAAATTATCAGCAGAAGCAATATTATAATAAGAAAAGTTTCGAAAGCTATATTCATAAGATGCATTACACTATGTGAGACAGAAAACCAGAGAAAAGGAGAGCCCAATGCCTTGTAATAATGCATATTTTAAATTTCTTCCAAGAACAAGAATATTAAACCATATCATGACATATAATACTGAAACTACTATGAATTTCAAATTATCATAATTTTGCAAAAATGTAAGAAGTGAGGTTTCTCAGTAAAAGAAAAGGAACGAAAACAAGGTTAAAAAATTCGATAAATTACTAATAGGGCTTTTATAATAAATCTGTTTGCTTTAAGCAGAATGCCCTTTCACAAAGGGATTTCAGCTGAACTCTAAGAGTCACCACACTCCCTCTCACAGTGGTGGCCAGAATAACGGTCTGGCCACTCACTCTGCCAATGCCATAGAAACAAGGCCAAAAAGGGCCACCGTAGATAATGCTGAGGACCTGCAGTACGAAGCTGCCACTGTGCAGTTTACCGAACATGATGATCCCCAGTTGGTCCCCAAGTGTCCAGCAACCATAAATGGTGTAGAAGCTGAGATAGCACTCAACACAAGCTGACACAGGGGCCAGTGGCATATTTGTTGATAAGAAATTCGTCAGTAATGAAGATTACACAGGCAATGTTGTCATTTGCATGCTGCAATGACAACAGAAATGCACCAGCTGTGGCACTGAAAGCCCTTGCACCCTGTCTTCCTGGGTTGTGTAGCAAACCTAGTTCCTATCTTCCAAGCTGACCTCTACAATGAGGATATTACACAGTGGAACATACCTCAGGCAAAGTCACAACAATCCAATTCAGCAGCAACTATTGGCTCTGACGCCAGGAACTTGGATGATTCTCCAACTGACTCTAATGGCTTTGTCACAGTTAGTACCCGTAATGTGGAACGCAGAAAGATTCCTCCTCCTATACCAGATGATGCCCCTCCAGAGCCACTGAAGTCCCATCCAGACTTTGCAAAAGTGCAGTAGGACTGCTCCAGCCTCAAGCGCTGGATGAAACAGGCCACCGGGGGAAGAACTTTTACAGTGAGAGAAGGAGATCATATCACTTACACCCTTGAAGATGGAATCCTTCACAATCATGTGACTAAAGGCGAACACACCTTTAAACAATTGGTGGTACCCACCTCATTGCACAGTTAGTCTATGTATGTGTCTCACAACTTACCTCTGAGTGGACACAGAGGCAAAGCAAAAACTCGGCACCTCCTCCAGAAGGCCTTTGCATGGCCAAGAATGGACACTGAGATAGACAGATATGTGGACTCCTCTCTTGTTTTTCAATCCACCTCTATGGCCCCAGTACTGAAACTCCCCATTGGCATAATTAAGCTCTCAACAGAGCCATTTGCCAAGGTTGCTATTGACATTTTAGGTCCCATTACCCCTGCCTCATCCAGAGAGAAACAATTCCTCCTGGTATATGTCGATCTGGATACAAGGTACCCTGATGCAGTGCCACTGTCTTCTATCATGACCAAAGCAGTCATCCATTACCTATTTGAAATCTGCTCTCTGGTTGGCTTCCCTAAGCATGTCACTTCTGACAATGTAAGTCTGTTTACAAGTGCACTTCGAGGCTTTCTGTAGCCTCTTAGAAATGAAGCACATTCGCACTAGTGTCTATCATGCCCAATCAAATGGAGCATGTGAACACTAAAACGGGGCATTGAAGCGATGTTTGTGCAAGCTAGTGGTAGATATATCCAGGGAGTGGGACGAGTAGTCCCAGCTGCACTTTTCTCCTTCAGACACACGCCACACGACACTACTGGATACTTGCCTTTCGAGATGATTTATGGTCATAAGGTCAGAGGTCCAGCATTGTATAGTGTTGGGACTCACCCACCATTGAGAACGACAATAGGGATGGTCATGAGTATATTTTGAAGCTTTTGTCGCACCTCAAAAAGCCTGACAAGCTGCATACTTAGCCATTAAAGGCCAACAGTGGACTGCCAAGCTCCTTTTTGACAAGCGTGCTCAGCATCGTGCCCTGACACTCGGAGATTGAGCACTGTTACTTTTTCTAACAGATACTCACAAATAACGCAATGCTGGAAAGGACCATACACTTTGGTACACCATGTGACCTCTGACCATTATGTGTTAAATGTTGATGGCAATTACTGGCAATACCACATTAACCAGGTGAAACTGTATTGTGAGGACTCAGAGGCCCATAGGGATCCTGCGCTGGCACTCTCAGCAACCCCTACAGGTGCACCTAGCAGCACCACTACGTCCGAGGCTGCAGCAACACAGGTGCTTCACAATAGCCACCTCTTCCCTCCTATACCAGAGTACTCCTCCTTTGAGTTGGAAACGGCTTAAGGGAGTGAAGTTTTTCGGAAGAAGCCCCTCTGTCTGGATCAACAACGCTCGCATTGAAAGATGTAACCTACCTTTTGACGATGGTAAGGATCCTGCCATTCCCACATGCCAAAAGGGGTGTGAGTGATTACATTATTAACCCCAGACTGCAACCGATTGAATGTGACTGGCTGAACAAGACAGTAGAGGACCACGAGAACATTTTCAATGACCTCCCAGGTTCTACCACTACCCTTGAGCATCATGTAAGATTCACTAACCCGGACCAGTTTCAGCATTCCTATGGCCTTCCCCACCAGCTGTCAGGACAGCTGAAGGAAGACCATAACACTTGGTTCAGCCTCGAAATTGTGAAAAAGAGCAGTTCGTCTTGGTTTTCACCGATACTGGCAGTGCGTAAGCTAGATGGCAGGTACAGGTTCTGCCTTGACTGTCGTACGCTTAACTCCAGTACCATCTTGGATGGAGAGCCCATTGCCGATGCCGATTATGTTTTCTTGTCACTTTCCCGAGCCCATTACCTGTCAAAATTGAATCTGGCCAGTGAATTTTGACAAGTCCCATTGAGCGTGACTACCAAGCCTGTAACAGCCTTTTCCACAAGATATGGTCTGTACCAGTTCGGGGTCATGCCGTTTGGTATGGTGAACGCCCCTGGCTGCTTCATCCTGCTCATGAGGATAGCATTGCAGGGCCTCGAAAATGTTTCATGCTTTATAGACGACATCTTGGTGCATTCTCAGGATTGGTTATCGCACCTTGCGACTCTTCGCCGAGTTTTTGCCCGTCTGAAGAAGCATGGACTCCATTTAAAACCCTCCAAATGAAAGATTGGCTTCACAAAATTGCGGTATCTCGGCCACTTGGTTGGAGAAGGAGTTATGTCACCTTTACAGGACAAGGTGCAAGCTATTAAGGATATGGAATGCCCACTCACAACCACCCCTCCACAACCATTGGATGAGGGGGCTAGAGACAGAAATGGTCTCATCTTGATGCTTTTCTTCTCACCAAATACATAATTTTTTTTTTATTTAGCCTCACACAGAATCGCTATATCTTTTTTCAGTACTAATTTAGTTACTTACTTTATCTCTTTTCTGGTAACACATCCTAATTTAAAATTTATCTTTGGTAATTAATAAACAAAGGCAAACATCCAAATGAAGGAAAGCTTGAATATGCAACCTATGAAAAAATATTTGACACTTTGAATACCTGCGTTTCTAGTATATTTTCACCTTAATTGCTAAACTGGTCATTTCAGAAGAAAAAGATTAGTCAATTTTTAGCCCAGATATGTTATCATAGGATCAGCATTTAAATCTCACTCAGTTTAAAGGAAAAATTTAACAAAGGAGCAAATAGGTTAAAGAATAAAAATAGACAACTATGCTGCTTGATAACTTAACTCAACAATATTGACTGGTCATTTTTTCATATTTATTAATTATTTATGTGGAGAAGAGGTGATGTTTGCTGGCACCGGGATCATCCTGACCCACAGTTTCCTCAATTGCAACCTCCGGCTCTGACAAAGCAACTGTGATACGGAACCTGGAGGGCATCACCAAGTGAAGTCTGGAAGAGGTGGCCATGCCATTATAGCAGTACCCAGGGCATAAGTTCCACTTCATTGCGCCATGGTGGATGTGGATAAGTGATACTCGAAACACAATGGACTCAACTATTTTGCCCAACAGGTGAGATGTGACTGACTTACATGACATAGCAGGAAGCCTGATGAAGGACATGAGGGAAACATATCATACCTGAGTTACATAGGTACCCTACATCAACTAAAGTGAACCCAGCTGATATGCTTACTAAACTAGAGTCCAAAGTAAGAAGGGACTCTTTGAACATATTAAAGGTAAAAAACTTTAGAGAAGCAAACAAGATTAGATTAAGGGGGTGTTGCAATAACATAAGAATATTTCTTTTAAGTAACATGTATGTTCTTTTGTTATTCTTACATAATTTTTTCTGATTATTAATTCTACGAAGCCTAGTGCAGTTGTAAAGGCAGAATTCCTCGAATAACATATATGTATGTAAACAAACCCTCTCTCTCTCTCTCTCTCTCTCTCTCTCTCTCTCTCTCTCTCTCTCTCTCTCTCTCTCTCTCTCTCTCTCTCTCTCTCTCTCTCTCTCTCTCTCTCTCTCTCTCTCTCCCAAAATACATCAGCTAAGTAGCAAAATGTTTAATTTGTCCACCTCATTATCAGATAGTACTATCGCCATCGGATATTGTATACTGTAATTTTTCACAATAATAATAATAATAATAATAATAATAATAATAATAATAATAATAATAATAATAATAATAATAATAATAATAATAAAAATAATAATAATAATAATAATAATAATAATAATAATAATAATAATAATAATAATAATAATAATAATAATAATAATAATAATAATAATAATAATAAATGTAGCGCAATTATGTATTTCTTAATGTCTTCAAATAATCTCCTGCCTTGTCAGGAATCGAACTTACAAACTCTAGCTTAGAGCAACAAAGCTTAGTCCACTAGACCACAGACGTTGTATAGGAGGGAGAATTGTATCATACTCTTAAAATAACAGATGAAGGAAGGCCACTGCGATCATCAATCTCTGTTTTACCCCCTTCCCAACTCACCAGTGGCCAGCAAACATTAAATTCTACTCCTCAACATCCAAGACTAGCTAAATGAAACAAATCTAATGCAGTTACGCTTTTTTTAATGTCTTCAAATAATCTCTCTTCTTTGTCAGGAATTGAACCTGCAAAGTCTACCTTAGAGCAAAAAAGCAATAGACCACAGAGGCTGCATAAGATTGAGAACTGGATTATCCTCTGATAATGCCAGATGGAGGGACCCACTGCAACCATTAATATCGATTTTACCCCCTCCCCAACGCAAAAGTAGCAAGCAACCACATGTAATTCTCCTCCTCAACATCCAAGGCTAGCAAGATGAAAAAAATATAATGCAATTATGCATTTTTAAATGCCTTCAAATAGTCTCTCTTCCTTGTCAGGAATCGAACCAAAAACTCTTGCTTTGAGCAGCAAAGTATAGTTCACTAGGCCACAGAGGCTATATAAGAGGGAGAACTGATTCATCCTCTGATAATACCAGATGGAGGGATGCCACTGTGACTATTAAACTCTGTTTGTCCCTCCTGCATAACCCACCAGTGGCCAGCGTACCCCTTTAAATCTCCTCTTCAGCAATCAAGGCTATCTAGATGAAATCTAAGCATTTTAAATGTCATTCAAATAATCTCCCTTCCTTGTTAGGAATCGAACCTTCCAACTTTTGTTTGGAGCAACAAATTTTGGTCCACTAGATGACAGAAGCTGCATAAAAGGGAGAACTGGATCATTCTCTTACAATACCAGATGAAAGGACCCACTGCGACTATCATTCATTGTTTTAACCTCCTCCCCAACTCACCAGTGACCAGCAAACATATTTACTTATTTTCCTCAACATCTAAGGATGACTAGATGAAACAAATGTAATGCAATTATGCATTTTTCAATGTCTTCAGATAAACTCCCTGCCTCTTCAGGAATCGAAATGTCAAACTCTACTTTAGAGCAACAAAGCTTAGTCCACAAGACCACAGAGGTTGTATAAGAGGGAGAACTGGAGCATCCTCTGATAATACCAGATGGAGGCACCCACTGGGACCATTATTCTTCGTTTTAACCTCCTCCATAACTCATCAGTGACCAGCGAAAACACTTACTTCTCATCGTCAACATCCAAGGCTAGCAAGATGAAGCAAATGTAATGCAATTATGTATTCTTTAATGTCTTCAAATAAACTTCTTTTCTTATCAGGAATCGAACCTCCAAACTTTAGTTTAGAGCAACAATGTTTAGTCCACAAGACCACAGAGGCTGTATAAGAGGGAGACCTGGAACATCCTCTGATAATACCAGATGGAGGGGCCCACTTCGACCATTATTCTTCGTTATAACCTCTTCCATAACTCATCAGTGACCAGCAAACACATTTAATTCTCCTCGTTATCACCCAATGCTAGCGAGATGAAACAAATTGAATGCAATTATGCATTTTTAATATCTTCAAATTAACTCCCTTCCTTGTCAGGAACTGAACCTCCAAACTATAGTTTAGAGCAAAAAGCTTAATCCACAAGACCAAAGAGGCTGCATAAGAGGGAGAACTTGATAATTTTCTGATAATACCAGACAGTGGAATGCCGGTGCCACCATTAATTCTTCCTTTTACCCCCTCCCCAACTCACCATTGCCAGCAAACACATTAAATCCTCGTCCTCAACATCCAAGGCTAGTTAGAAGAAACTAATCTAATACAATTACGCATTTTTGAATGTCTTCAAATGAACTCCCTTCCTCGTCAGGAATTGAACCTCCAAACTATAGTTTAGAGCAACAAAGCTTAGTTCACAAGACCAAAGAGGCTGCATAAGAGGGAGACCTGGATCATTCTATGATAATACCAGATAGGGGGACGCCGGTGCGACCATTAATTCTTCATTTTGCCCCCTCCCCAACTCATCAGTGACCAGCAAACACATTTATTTCTTCTCCTCAACATTCAGACTAGCTAGATGAAACAAATGTAATGCACGTATGCATTTATAAATGTCTTCAAATAATCTCTCTCCCTTGTCAGGAATTGAACCTCCAAACTATAGTTTAGATTAGAGCATCAAAGCTTTGTCCACTAGACCACAGAGGCTGTACAGGAGGGAGAACTGGATTATCCTTTGATAATATCAGATGGAGGACGCCACTGCGACCATAAATCTCCATTTCCCCTCTTTCCCAACCCACTAGTGGCCAGCGAATACACTTAATTCTCCTCCTCTACATCCAAAGCTAGCTAGATGAAACTAATGTAATAAAATTGCGCATTTTTTAATGTCCTCAAATAATCTCCCTTCCCTGTCAAGAATCGAACCTGCAAACTCTAGTTTAGAGCAACAAAGCACAGTCCACTACATCACAGAGGTTGTATATAGCCTTTGTGATCTAGTAGACAGAGCTTTGTTGCTCTAATATAGAGTTCACATGTTCTATTCCTGACAAGGAAGGGAAATTATTTGAATAATAATAATAATAATAATAATAATAATAATAATAATAATAATAATAATAATAATAATAATAATAATAATTTAAGAACAACAGTACTTCTAGAAGGTTTTGTTCATAAAGATGAAATAACAGATAAGTAAAATAGCAATGCTAAAAGTCAGAAACATACAAATAAACAAACAAACTATAAGAGAAAAGGGGAATCTTCCACATGGAACTAACTCATTAAAAAGATTCGCTACTTCTTTCATATGTTTATTTATCATCGAATTCCAAGTCTTTTCAGTCTAAGACCTCAATTTGAATACCCTAATTAGACATAGAAATAGTACGTAAAATGCTTCTCTCTCTCTCTCTCTCTCTCTCCTCTCTCTCTCTCTCTCTCTCTCTCTTTAAACAAGTGTTGGCTGTATAACCACGTGTGGAATGTGGAGTTAAGAGGATTTACCTCTTTAACCAAACGCTGCAGAAAAATAGTACCAAAATAGCTTTTTCGCATTTAAAAAAAAATTCGCTCAAAAGCATTCTCATTTAAGTCATGGATTAGTATAGCTCTGACGTCATATGCGTTTTCTTGCTTAAATTTCTGTGGTGGTTTAAAAACTAAAGGAAAAAATACTTTGTGAGCACTTGTTTTAGTATGATTTCGAAAATAAACTTCATGGAGACCAAGGACATCTCGTTTATTAATTAAATTGGGTAGTCTTTAAACACCATGTAAGCATCTCAGTGTTTAGTGTCCCAACAGTATGCAGGTGAAGAGTATGTCACGTCTGTTGCTGATTCACATTCTAGCCATCTTGGCATCGGTAGGTCATTAAATTATTATTCAGTTTCACTTCACTTGAGCTATTTACTCCCAGCTAGGTACCCCTTGGATCGCCCAGGGACCCTACAAACTCCCAGAGACTTTGATGAACCCCCAGGAAGCCCTAGAGAACACCAGGGCCTCCTAGAAACTAACAAGGACATATAGGAAAAACCTAGTTACCCCCACGTTCTCTATGAGTATCCAGAGACTCCTAGAGAGCCCCAGGGACTCCTAGAAACGTCCAGGGTTCCCTAGGAACACCCAGGGAGCTTTAGAAAACTTAGGATTCCCATATAAACACCCAGGGATGCATAGAAACTCCTGGGATCACCAAAGAACCACCAGGGAACAATTAAAATTTTTCTAATTCACTAGTTGTTCAACTTGATTTTTATATATTTCTTGGTGATTTTAGCCTACTACAGAAACATATTTTCTGATTAACCACATCATGTATTCTCCTATGTCAACATTATTTTATCCCTTTTGTTTTACTAATGGATCATATTCTCAATGATTATTTTTTTTTATATATATCTTAATTTTCTTTGCTATTATTATATTTACTTTTTATTCACAAAAGCATAGAGAATATACTGATTTTTTTTTTCAACAGGAAATCAAATATTCTTGTTAGTGTGTGTAATTACCTAATTGTAATTACCTAATTTTGCTTACGGGAAAGAGCCCCAAGCTCGTAACTTCCCGTCTCCTAATCAGTTCCATTTTGTACTTAGTGATACTTATCACACTTGCCCTTAAAATTATGAATTTAGTTAGCATTAACTACCTCCTCGCGCACGCGCGCGTGCGTGTGTGTGTGTTCATATATATATATATATATATATATATATATATATATATATATATATATATATATATATATATATATATATATATATATATATATGTATATATGTATGTATATATGCATGTGTATATATATATATATATATATATATATATATATATATATATATATATATATATATATATATATATATATATATATATATATATATATATATATATATATATATACTGCATTTAGCAATGCATGAAACAGAGACTTGGATAGCAAGAGAGGAATTGAAAGAATAGATTGAATCTGATAAAGATGTGTTTGAGAAGTATAATAGGTGTGTCAAGAATAGCGTGAGAGATGAGGAGGTGAGGCAGAGGACTGGTATTGGGAGATAGCAGATAGATTACTTACACCAGAGAATCCCGAGATGGTTTGGGCATATGAAGAGAATGAATGAAATGACAAATGGCTAGCCAAGAGAGTGTGGAGAGCATTTACATATACGTGTGGAGGAATCGCTATGAAATGAAATGGTGGGGGGAAGCTTGTTGGACCTCTTGGCAGATTATCCCTCACCGTTTACCCTGTAAGTGACCTAAGCAATGTGGTGGTGGTGGAGGATGGGGGGAAGATTGTAGTGATTCTTTATCCATAAGGAGCTAAGAAAAGTGATTGATATGAACTGGATTTTAGTATATATATATATATATATATATATATATATATATATATATATATATATATATATATATATATATATATTTATATACATATATATATATATATATATATATATATATATATATATATATATATATATATATATATATATATATATATATATATATATATATATATATATATATACACACATACACATACATATGCACATATACATATACATATACATATTATATATATATATATATATATATATATATATATATATATATATATATATATATATATATATATATATATATATATATATATATATATATATATATATATATATATATATATATTTGTATTTATTTCTTTTTTTTACAGAATGGTTCGGGATGGAAAGTAGTCCAGCGATGCAAATTGTCCGTTGACGTGCAATGCCCTTCACAAGCCAATCCAACTCCAGTTGTAAGCTGTTCAACCCAATCTTGCAAGGCATCGGGTGAATCCGTAAGCAGAGATTTTTCTTTCTTTCTTTCTTCAAATATTTCTCTCTTTCTCTCACTTCCATTTGTTGTTTTCAATTTATGTTGACAATTTAAATTTTGATTGAATTTATGGTTCTTGGGTGGAAGTAAGAAGATCTTATTTTCTGAAGAACGAGTTTTTGATAAGTAAACTTTTATTTTTTATTGATGTTTTTGTTCTTAACTGGCGATAAGATTCTCTTATATTTTCAAGAAAATTTTCGTATATCAAGTTTTATTGATGTTTTTTCCTTAGGTTAGACTCCTACGAGTGTAAATTATATATTCGAAATTTTTCATGGAGAACTGATGAAATTATTTTTTCTTTTACAGATGCATTGAATATAGGCCAGAAAAAAAGATATCTATGAAGTTTTGGCTCTTAGGTGAACTTTAGATACTCTTATTTTTCCCAGCTGAAGTCTTATATGAAGTTACATAAATGTTTCGGTTCTTAGGCAGAATAAATGTTATGTTTGGCTCTTTTCATTTCAGAATTTTTCTTTATTGTCTAGTTAGACAGACTTCAATTTCAACCATTTTTTCCAGTAGAATTGGAATCTTTAGTAATGTGTAGGTCTTAGACAGACTAAAAATGTACCTATTTTTTCCAGTAGAAGTGATTCATATCCAATTTTTATTGATATATGCGTTTTGAGGTGGTCTTTATGAATGGGTATATCAATTATTATTTTTTTCTTCACATTTTTATTGTAGTCTTGGTATATCGGATCTGTCTATGATACGAAGAAGTGTTTGACGGAAGTAAATTTAATGATTAAAATCGATTATGTGAAGGGATCCGGCATCAGTTGTTCACTTGTACCTCTGGTATCAGGTATGATCCTCTTATTAACTGAACTCGTGGTTGTATTTGTTTTACTGACAATAGGGACTGTTTTAAATATCTTTTAGCTTGTATAAGTAAGCTGTTTTTATTACTCTTAATACGAAAGGAAACGGAATCGTTGTTTCCAGCATTTAAGTGACAATAGTATTACATGCAGATATTTTATATTCATTAGCCAATGAAAAACAAAAGTGAATTTACTTTTATAATTACAGAGGCACAATTGTTAGAGACTTACTCTACATTAGACGCATGTGCTCAGAATGCACTTGGAGGGAACATAAGTGAAGAATCCACACCAGTTCCAATTCCAACGGCGCTTCCTACAGACAATGTCATGTCAGCTGAAACTCCTGTGATTAGTTTAGCTCCATTTAGTTGCCCAGTTGGATGGCACATATTTGAGTCTTCCTGCTTCCAGGTTACTGAAACCAGAGGTTCCTATGGTCAAGGTTATGATTACTGCACTCAGAATGGTGGCAACTTGGCCTCCATACGCTCAGAAGCAGAGAACAACTTCATCTCTAGTAAGCAATATCTCTAAAATCTTGTAATGTTTGTATAGTCTGCTCATTCCCTGCTTCCTGCTGAAGACTGTGATTACTGCACTCAGAATGGTGGTAACTTGGCCCCCATTCTCTCAGAGGCAAAGAACAACTGCTTCTCTAATAATGCATATCCTGAC